>BHFT01009052.1:0-37597 GCA_004320025.1 Laticauda laticaudata
ACTATTGTAGTGTGTTTGTAACCGTGCTTCTTCGCTCTATGGCGACCAAAAGCAAATAAAATTATATGAAAATTCTTGAGCCAGCCCTTTTTGGCAGTGTCTCCGGAATGAGGATATCTCCCTATCATGGTAGCAAACTCATACAATCCACTATACTAGATGAGTCCCACAATACCGCACTGAGAAGAGCCAATATTTAAAAGTGACAGACAAGTGAACATAGAGACATTGCAAGAAACATCCATGAGAGGTCATACAATGAAACACTCCCACCTCCCTCTTCTTTAGTCTATCAAGTCCTGACAAAGTGGACGTTAAAGGTCGCGCACGCAGCGTAGGCGTGGGTGGTGCTCCTTTCTGGTCCTCGTGTTGCAATTCACTAGCGATGAATTATTTCTTCCACTAGGCACGTCTTTCATAGACGACGATCAGTTCCGCCACGAGATATACGATATCTGAATTACAGATCTGTACACGTTGACTAGCACCAAGTGGGAACAAATACTTACTCACATGGTATATCACGCTGTTCCCTCAGAGAAGTGGTATATCAGTCGACATGAGGCGGTGTAAACTTTTGCACTATTAGGTAAAATCTTCGGCCCGGTTGAAGTGGTTCGCAACCCCTCCCGGTTCAGCTGGGCTGGTTGAGCCGGCCTGGCTGGCAACGCTTCCAGGTCAGCTTCCCTTTCGCCAGGACTTCTTTTCGATGGTTTCAATCTAAACCGTAATGCTCTGTATTTGGTTGGTTAAGATTTTTCTGGTTGTGATTTTAATGGTACATTTTCACACCCTTGTTTATTTATTTTGTATTGTCCCCCCCCCTCTCGGTTTTGTTTTTCAATCGAAAATTTATTCCTTTGTGGTTGCAACGGTTGTTTTGCGCTGGATGATTGCGGGGAACAAAGCTGGTCTAATGTGCTGCTTCCATCTTCATCGTCACGGTTAGTCGTAAGGACTGGGGCCTGTTAATTGTGTGATCGTGCCGGAAGCCAAAGAGGGTCCCCGTAAAATTCTTTCATAGACAGGTCGCCGATTTTCAAAGTGCGGTCATCGCTGGAAGAGTTTGGGGGGTTTCTTTGCACAGTATAATTGGGTGCTAACCTATCTATAATGGGAATCTGAGTTATCTCCCCATTGAGTAGATTCGCTGGGTTTTTGTTTTGTTGTGCTACTGGGAGTGTATGTGTTGTCTGTAAGCAAGCGTTAGCTTGTCTTCGACATCCATGGTCCGATTTTCTTCACAAGCCTCTTTTGTGAACCTGACATTCGCTCGGGCCCTACCAATTGCGCACTGGGTGGGCCGGCACGAGTTTAGTGCATGGCGTATACGCCAAAGAGGCGTAGAGGTATTGTTTGAATTGTATTGGCTATTTAGTTGTAGCTCTCTGACACTTGTAGGCAGAATGTTGCAACCAGCGTTCAAGTGTCTTGTTCTAGGCCAGGCCAACCAGACATAGCTCCTGGCCAGTGCTTTCATCTTGACTATGCCTGGGTGGCCCTCATGTAACATGCTAAACACCTGTTTCTTGTAGGTTTGGATGGAATCTAACTACCCTATCTCCCCACCAATAACACCCTTTTGTATTGACAGTTCAGTTTTCTAGTTGAAAAGGTTTAAAGTTTTCAAGTCTTTGACCTCGCCAGCAACTTTACTACCCAAGTCAAACATGGGCATTGTGTCAATGAGTCTTTTTTGCCGTGGCTCTGGGACATCATCCGCAGTCAATGGGGTTCAGGGCAGGTTTCTAGTTGTAGGGTGGTGGTGGCTGGAGCAGGGTCATCCTCTAGGATTGGTAATGGTGGCTCGCTTAATGCGTCTGCCATGGGCAAGTTTGTTTCCCGGGTCGAGCAGGCAATGTATATGAAGTAGGCGCCAGGATTCTGACCCCTAGTCATCCGTAGGATAGATGTTCGTGTGGGTTTGTTCCAGCCAAAATCCCCAGTCATCGTTTATGTCAGTAACAATGGAGAATGTCCTACATATAGGTATTCATGAAAACAATTTTACTCCGGCGACGATTGCCAGGGCGTCTCTGTCTAGTTAGGCTGTAGTTGCGTTCCCGCTTTGAGAGCGTTTTCAAATAAAAGCGACCGGGTTGCCTCTCTTCCGTCAGGTAATTGGTGGCTCAGGATAGCCCCGACTCCGAATGGTGAGGCGTCGCAGTGACCGTCAAGGGTAGAGGTATTACAAACCTGAATAAGAACGGTGTCTGAGGTTGAACAAGTCCTTTTATATTCTGAAAGGCTTTTTGTTCTTTGTGACCCCAAGTCCAGACAATTTTGTTAGCAAACGGTGCAGAATGGTCTGCTATCAATTGCTTTGTGGGGGAGGAATACTTATAACATTGATCAGACCCAGAATTCCTGTGAGTCCATTTTATTTTAGGTCTGGGTGCGTCTTTAATTGCTTTGACTTATTTTTTTTGTTTGTCCATCAAATATCCAAAAATTTGAACACGGTCAGTGGCCAGCAGCATTTTTCTTTTAACTTTCAGGCCGATTCTCTGAATTTCGTTTTAGCACTTCTTTAGTCTTGCTTCTAATTGGGTTGCGTTTTGCTGAAATTTAAGGACGTCATCAAAGTATGGACCGACCCCTTTTATTCCATTTAATAGGCATTCCATGAGGCTTTGGAACACTCCTGGGGCAACGCTCATCTGAATTGAAGTCTGTTACATTTGAATGCCCCTCTATGGCGTTACTATTGTTTATGCCTGGGCCGTTATTGGGTTCTACTGGAAGTTTGCTGATGATGCCTGGGCCAAATCGAGTTTCACAAAAAATTTCCTCTCCAAGTGAGTGCAGTAAGTGCTTGCACCGACTGGTACTGGTATGCACTTTTGTGCAGTGCATGTTTAGGGTAGCCTTGTAGTCCTCCGCAGATGCACACAGACCCATCTGGTTTTTCCAGATGTTAACTGTTGGTGTCCTCCCCCTGGTGTGGTCAAGTTGGTTTCTATGCCTTGTGGCAATCAATTTATTTATATTGCTCATCTATTTTGGGTTTTAATGCAAAGGGGAACCGTCTGGCTTTTAGTCTTCTCGGTGCTATTTGGGGATCTAGGCTAAAGGATATTGGGGTTCCCCGGTACCATGCCTAGAGCTTTCCGTTAAGACATCCTGGAATTTGTGTAGGGCAGATTACTCTCCCAATGCTCGCGACCTATTTCGGCCGGTCATCCTGAATGCCCCAATGGCGCGAACCATGTCGATGCCGCAGAAGGCTAGGACGGTCTCAGTCGATGATAGTTTAATGGCAGGACTTCAGTGTGTTGTTGTAATGACTTTGCCAGTGCCAGCCTACAAGGAATCTATTTCCCTGGTAGTCTTGAGAATTAATTTTTGTTTTCTGAAGTTCGTTTTGTCCTGATTGTTGGAATCCTAACGTCTAATTGCATTCCAAGCCACTTTGATAGAAAAGATCCTGATCGACCTCCCATCTGCACAAGGGCTCCTTCAATGTTCACTACAAATTCTGACTTTTTTCCGGCTTTCCATACTGTGCACTTCCTACCTAGTGACAGTCTGATTGTGGTGTTTTCCTCGGTTGCTGGTTCCCCTTGCCTGCGCTCCCATACTTTTTATCGGTTTGCCTAGAGCCAATTCTTGATGTGGGAATTTCGTGTCTGCTAAAGGCCTGCTGTTTTTTTTTGATTGCGGCAGACTCTTTCGATAGTCCCCTCTTCTGCAACCCGACAGATGGCATCAAAGGAACCTGCAGCTTGGCTCGGGGGTGGTTTCCTCCGCACCAGCGCATTCCACCAATTTTTCTTCCTTTTCGCGCCTTTTTTGTTTGTGTAACGCATGGACCTCATCGTCATCTTTATCAGTGTCTGATGATTCATCTAGATTTCGAGTGGGTGTGTGGTTTGTGGCAGCTTGCTTTCTTCCTCTGCCTGAGTTTTCTTCTTTTGGGAGGGTTGTGGTCAGCCACTGGCATTCATCATTTTCATTTGGCCGCTGATTCTTTGCGGGCTTTCGCGCGGTGGGTTGCTTCCGATTGCCTTGCCACCGTATGTTAGGTCTGTCTTTAAGAATTTTGCTTTGTAGGTAGAAGTCCTTAAGAACTAACATTGACACAATCTCGCATTGCCTTGTCCATATTTTGGAATTCACAGCTCCTCATATGGCGCAGAGCTGCCACGAAAATCAGCAATGGTTTCGTCTTTCCCTCTGGTCTCTCTTATAGAATTCATGTCTCTTGATGAGGTTTAGAACACTGGTGTCATAGTGAAGCTTCAGCTTCTGTTACAGGCTCAGACCAGGTCATTTGTTTCGAACGTCTCATGGGCCTTTGCCATCTTAAATATGGCTGGCCCGCAATGTGTTAGGAAGACAGCCCTCTGTTTCGCTGATGCGAAATTCCCTCATTTCCAATTTGCTGCTCCCAGAACATCAGGAAGCGATATATAAGACTCCCAGATCCTTCCTCTATTGGGTTAAATGGTGCGGGTGGCACGTTATTTACCAGCCATCTCATCTAGCGTGGTTTGTTCTCTCGCGCGTGCTTGGTCTCAGCTTCAAGACAATCCCATCCTCGTCGCCAGTGTCCTCCGGTAAAAGAAGCACAGAGAGCCGGTTTCCATCTAACAACTCTTTATTCGGGTTAACCAACAGTAACGACATGACTCAAGCCCGTGCAGCCCGTTCTTTAATAGAGGCTTCCTGCCGGTTGTAGCCCATGACATTAGTTTTAATCTTGCCGCCTTTGAAGTTGGCTTCTTGGATTAGTTCCGAACCAATCCACTACTGGCCTTTCTGGCCAATCAGAAGTGACTACTTGGAACCTTCCAAGTCATACAGAACAGGAAATAATGGTTGAGGATCAAAGTTTTGGGCAACCTTAACTTTCCACACCAGCTTTTTATTATAATTAGAAGTGATGGCAGCTGAATCTCTTATTAAGAATCTCAGAAGCCTTGTATTACAATTTTCTAAAATAATAAAGGAATCCCTATTTATACTGCAATCTTCTTTATGACAATGCCATTTGTACTTGCAACAGTAAACTGCAACAATAAGATGAAAACTCTAAAATTGTACTTTATCAAGTAAATTTTTTAAGGGTTCAGAAAGAGAAAGAAATGTATTTGGAAATGCCAGAGGCATTCTTGAATACTTTCTTTTGGAAAAGCCTCAAAATTGTCTGCTTAAAAATTCCTCAACAGATAGCCATAGCCAAACACAATCCCACCAAAAATACAATCAGAGCCCGTAATTCCCACAGGCCTTTGCTCTTTAAATTTTGCTTATAACTTGCTCAGGAACCTGTGAAAGAATATAGGATAGTTCCAGCTAGGCTGAATGGCAAGAGAGGCTTTGATACAAACTGAGAGGTGCTGCATGCTGATAATGGAGAGCTACAGTCAGAATTCCAACAAGGGTAATGCAGCTATTAGGAAAGGAAGTTCAGGCCTCAAACAAGGAAATCTAAAAACTTCTTAGGAAAATATATATCCAGGAATTTATTTGGCATAAGTAATAAGTCTCTCCTGTTAACAGAAATAGATGTATGGGTCACCAGTGGAGTCAAATTCTTAGGCATCAAATATCTTTGCTAAAAGCTGCCAGATCTAGGCTGCAAAAATCCAGGTGACTAAGAAAATGGCCAGAAAGAGTTAACTTTTCCTTCCCTTTTTTTTTTGCCATCCAGTGTTTCTGGAAGTTTTTGGAAATCCAGGTATGGTTGCCTCGCTTTCCTGCAGTTCAATTTGGAATGCAAAAGCGTCATTGTACAGCTTATTTCCTTCCACTCTTTCCTTTCATAATTATCCTTGACCGTATGTTCATTGTATATTTAGGGGAAATTATATGCTTTGTTTCTGCCATATCTCAGCATCTTACTGCAGTCTATATTCAGTTGCCAAGGTTCTTATGATGGGGCCATTTGTATTCGACAAAGTTCAGCAAAGAAGGGAACATTTAATTCTCCCTCCCAGGTGTATTGTCCCTAAAGCTTCTGTCAGTAACATTTACCCCTGATCGGTTCCAGCAGGTCGTTTTCACAGGCAAACTTGCATGCCAAACACCTTTTACTGCTGCTGCTGTATTTTATTGATATTCAAGCTTTTTTTTTTAATTCAAAGGATAGAAATGATCCATATAATCCTTTCTTTCCTTCTAGCTTATGGTACACTCTTAGTTGAGAAAGCCTAAAGTTTCTATATATGTTAACTTACAAATGTCATCTTCATGATTCCTCCAAAATAGGTAACAAACGTCTCCTTCATTTGCATGCATTTGCTTAGGCATCTCTGGTTAAATTGTATATTTAAATCAGTGTTTCTGATCACTTGAAGATATTTGGACTTCAACTCTGGAGGTCTGGGGAATTCTGGATAGTTGAAGTCCAAATATCTTAAGGGGGACAACATTGGGAAGCACTGGTTAAAATGAAATTCTAGATAAACATGTTCTGATTCAACCTCTAATTAGTAGAAAACACAAGCAGCCTGATGAGAATATGAATGCATGTTACTGTTTATGGGCTGCCATTTTTACTTTCAGAATAATAACAGTGAATCCAAAACATTGTTTCAGGCTTATCAAAGTTTTCTTTGATAAATTTTAGAGGACAAGGTTAGAAAAACAAGACCTTACCTGTCATCTCTCCCACATAGTTCACTCACTGTTGTCGAAGCAACATTGTTTGTTGGACCTGTGGATTTTTCAAGAGGTCTTTTGCAATGAGTTGTTTTACAGATTTAACCAGTTTGGGGGCAGTTCAAGCACAGATTTCTTGAGTTTATCATCATTAAAATTGGTAACTGAAAGCGTTTAGATTTATTTTACATGAATGAATTATTTTTATTTTCAAATATGTAGAGCAGGGTTGTCAATCTCACAACATCACGTGACGTATCTCAACTTTTCCCCCTTTCACTAAAATGGGGGTGGGGTTGGCCAGCATGTGATGCACCTGGTCGTGAGTTTGACACCCCTGATGTAAAGGAATCCATATTTGTTGAAAGTAAAGCAACAATCACAATCAGACAGGTTAGGTGGTTCAGAGGGATTATTCATCTGTAGAACTGCTATTGAATAGATAACAGATAATCAGAGTTGGAAGAAACCTTGTATATCATCTAGTCCAACCCACTGCCCAAGCGGGAGACCCTACACCATTTCTGACAAATGACAGTCCAATCTCTTCTTGAAAGTCTCAAGTGATGGCGCTCCGCTCCCACGAACTTCCGGGCAAACTGTTCCATTGGATTGATTGTTCTTCACTGTCAGAAGATTTCTCCTTATTTCCAGGTTAAATCTCTCCTTGTTCAGTTTCCATCCATTGTTCCTTATCTGGCCTAACAGGCACTTTGGAAAATAGTTTGACCCCTTCCTCTCTGTGGCAGGCCTCAAATATGGAAGAATTGCTATCCATGTCTCCCCTTGGTCCTTCTCTTTACAAAGACTAGCCAAGCCCAGTTTCTGTAACCGTTCATTGTATGTTTTAGCCTCCAGTCCCCTAATCATCCTGGTTGCTCTTCTCTCGTACTTTTCTAGAGTCTTGATATCCTTTTTATAATGTGCGTGAAAAAAACTGGATGCAGTACTCTAGGTGTGGTCTTACTAAAGGCGTTACAGAGTGGTATTAGTACCTCCCTTGATCTTGATTGTATCCCTCTGTTAATACAATTTAGGATTGCATTAGCTGTTTTCTGGCTGCTGCTGCACAGTGCTGGCTCATATTTAGCTGGTTGTCCACTAAGACTCCAAGATCCCTGTCACAGTAACTGCTGTTGAGCCTGGTTTCACCCAGTCTATATGTGTACTTGGTTTTTCTTGCCGAAGTGTAGGACTTTACTTTTCTCTCCATTGAATTTCATTTTGTTAGATACGGCCCAGTGTGCTTGTCTGTCAAGATCCAGCTGGATCTTGAGCCTATCTTCTTGGGTGTTAGCTATTCCTGCCAGCTTAGTATCATCTGCAAATTTGATAAGTTCCCCTTCTATTCCCTCATCTAAGTTCATTAATGAAGATATTGAAGAGTATAGACCTAAGACAGACCCTTGTGGCACCCCACTGCTTACTTCCCTCCTTGTAGACTTAGACTATTAAGTACTATTCGTTGAGTATAGTTTGTCAGCCAGTTTTGAGTCCATCTAATGGTGGTGCTACCTATTCCACTTTTTTCTACCTTACTAAGAAGTAGGTTGTGTCTGTCTACTTTGTTGAATGCCTTACTGAAGTCTAAATATATTATTGTCAACAGTAGTTTGCTGGTCTACTAATTTAGTCACTGTGTTGAAGAATGAAATAAGATTAGTTTGGCATGATCTGTTCTTAACAAACCCATGCTGACTGCTAGCTATTACTTTACTTGTTCTAGATGTTGGCAGATCTGTTTTTTTTAAATATCTTTTCAAGTATCTTCCCGGGTATTGATGTTAGGCTGATTGGTCTATAGTTTCCTGGGTCTGTTTTTTTTTTTCTTTTTTGAAGTTGGGAACCACATCAGCTCTTTTCCAGGCCTCTGGTAGTTCCCCGATGCCTCAGGATTTTGAAAGATATGGTGCAGTGGTTCTGAGATAGCCTCTGCCAGCTCCTTAAAACTCTGGATGTAATCCATCAAGATTAGACAGGTGTTCTCTTACTATTTTTTGCTAATTTTAACTTTTATTTCTGGTCTGTCTTTTACAGTTATGTTTTTGTGGTTGAGCTATGGTTTCTTTTTGCATGAGATGGATGCAAAGAATGAGTTAAGCAGTTCTTCTTTCTCTCTGTTGCCTGTTACTTCCTTGCCATCTCCCTTCTTTAGTGGACTGACAGTTTCCTTGATTTTTTCTTGTGTATTTGTATGTTGGAAAAACTTTTTCTGTTATCGTTTATTATCTTTGACTTTTGTTGCAAGTCTTTGTTTGTTCTGAGCCTTTGCTATCCTGACTTCATCTTTGCAGATTCTGGCTATCTGCTGATATTCTCCCTTAGTGTATGTCCTTCTTTCCATTTTTTGTACTTGTCCTTTTTTTCTTTCAATTTGCAAGAGAGATCTTTATGTAGCCATGCTGATTTCTTCTGGATTTCTTGTTTTTTCTTTCTCAGTGGTATTGTGCTGGTCTGGGTTTCGATGATCATACTTTTTAGAGTTTCCCAAGGAATTCTTTGGAGTTGTTTTCCCCTTTGGGAAATTTTCATCCATGGACTTCGCCAAAGTTCTCTCTGAGTTTATTAAAATCAGCTCTTTTAAAATCCAAGACTCTGGTGTCATTATGTTATTTTGCTTGTGTTTGTGTTATGTTGAATTCTTGTATGACATGGTCACTCTCACCCAAGGTTCCTGCAGTTTCCCTCTATCACTTTTTCTCTGTTTGTAAGAATTAAGTCCTAACAATGGACCTAACAAATCATTCAACTATTAGGACCATTCTGTTCACATTAAAAAAATAGAAAAAAGTAGCAGGGAAGCAATTCAAAGAGCAACCAAGCCCATCATCGTCACTGTTTCCTTATTCCAATTCTGTAAATAGATGCACATAAATAATATGCATGCATTTATATTTGCAAAAATATATGTATTTTGTGTTTCATTTTGTATCAGTAACTTTCTTTGTTGAGATGTACAGTTTGACCTGGGGATGTCTAAACCTACATGCAATCATATCCTCCTAATGATTATATTTTACAGCAATTTTAGTGTCAAAAATACTGATAGGCTTGTCAGATCAAAGCCCTGTTGATTCCAGAATCTTGCTTCTCTCATTAATCAACAAGGTATCTGTAGAAAGTCAATAAGTGAGATATGAGCACAATACACTATCCCACCTTGATTTCCTAGCAGTGAGAATCCTGCTGCCACCATTTGCTCGAGGTAATATATAGCCTTCTATACCAGGAAGCTTTACTGGTTTTATACTTCATTAATTCGTATTAAGAACATTTTTGTATCTGTCCAAGTTGGGCACCATTGCTATATTTTGTGATGAGAAATGCCATATTTTGGTTGTGGACTGTGGGAGCTCTTTGCTGCAGCCATTCTTGTAATACTTTTGAAACAGTAATGTTGTTTGTCTGCTAATTAAAGATCATAGAAAATAAAGGTGTCTGTCTTCATGGCTCAGGTAAATGTCAGAATTGAAACTTCCATGAAGGAAAAATATGTGAAGAAGAGAATAGAATAGCATCAATGAACTTTCCCCAATCAAGTGTTCATTAACCTCATAACTTGTAAATGTAGAAGTGGTCCCACCACATCTGCAGGGCAACCAGTTGTAGTTCCTATATAAATCATTAATTAGGATTTTCATGCACAGACTTGAAGTACTGATTGAGAATCTAGATGTATGCTATTCCTACTTGGCTGCTGGGATTATAATTCCCTAATTTTCAAAAACACCAAGATGAGGAAGGCCATACTAATGTTTTTTTGTAACTTTGAAAGAGAACGTTAGAAGAAAATACTATGAGGTATAGTCCTGTAATATTTCTTCAGAATTTTTTGAATTTGATAAGATTTTCTTCTGCAGTAAATGGGTTCAGGACTTCCATGAAGGAAAAATATGTGAAGATTTTTCTTCTTTTTCTTTTTCTTCTTCAGATGCAGGCATGCTGGGTATCATCCATGTCCTATTTTGTTATATTTAATGGCATACCTGAATTTCTTTAACACTAAGGTGCACTTCTGCAGAATTGCTCATAAAAATAAAAAAAAACTTTTATTTTAAACATTATTTATATGTAACATGATGCTGTTCTTCTTGTTTTTATACCTATGTCAGATTAAATTTCCAAACATCTATACTGCACATCGCTGTGGAAAAAAAAACTTAGATTGTGCACTGTAGTAACATAATTATGGTGCTATTTTTAAAAAATATACAAATTTCAGCCATTACATTTTAAAAACTGCCATAGTGAAGAGAAAGAAAAAATAAAAGAAAAAATAAAAGAAAAAATTAAAACCTTTTTCGTAAATAATCAAGAAAAAAATAAAATTTATGTCTGATGAACTATGTACAGTCACAGCAGTATGGTATGGTATATTGTGGTATAATATAGTACAGTATAATACATTATAGTTTATTAATTGATTAATCTTACAACCATATCAATTGAATAAAACAAAATTTAAATACATGATCTTTTTCCGGGATATATATAGATAATAGATAGATAGATAGATAGATAGATAGATAGATAGATAGATAGATAGATAGATAGATAGATAACAAACTGATAAATGTATCTCCCATACAAGTTAATCCAATTTGCTCAATGTATCAGGATCTTAGTTCAAATGTCTTAATTAAAAAAACTTAGTAGTTCTATTTAAAATATATATATTAGAGCCCAGAAGGAAATGAGACTATCTATGATTCAGATTCATTTCATTATATCCATCTCATTATATATTAAGGTAAAATAAAAAGTCCCATAGAACACCATTAAATATACGAACCAAGGTGAGAAATGATAGCATTCCAAATATTTCCTGCTACATAATATCTGTTAGTCAAAATACAGGTAATACACAACTTTCAATGGTTCCTTAAGTGACCGTTCGAAGTTACAATAGCACTGAAAAAAATGACTTATGACCATTTTTCACACTTATAACTGTTGTAGCATCCCCATGGTCATGTGATTTACATTCAGATGTTTGGCAACTGATCCATACTTAAACAATCATGTTACTAGCAATTGAAGTGATTCGCCTAACAAAAGTGGCAAGAAAAGTCAGTAAAATGGGGCAAAAACTAACAAATTAGCAACATTAACGCTTAGCAACAGAAATTTTGGACTCAATTATGGTCTTATTTTGAGGACTACCTGTTGTAAAGGAAAGCTAGCCCTAAATTTAATCAAGAAAGAGAAACATTACCCAATGGTCCCTGGACAATAAATCACCCTGTGAAGTGTAAAATTCCATTTGAATTTCTCTTCAATACTAAATTTACTGCATTTAAACTAGATGCTACTTCTAAGTACCTCCTCATAAAAGTTTTGCAATTTATTGCAATGCAAGAAGCATTTTACAAAAGATAGTTGTTCCCATAGGCACAAACATTGGTGTAGACATGCATGGGATAATGCTATAAGATTACTGATCCTTCTTGACTGTGGAAAAATATAAATATTTGCCAAAATAGTACCAATATTTGATTGTGAATTTGTGAAATTTGTGAATTTCACAATCCTATATTGTGAATCCAATATAGGATTGCTATTTGATAGAGAGGAACAATCCTAAGCTTCAGAGAATGGCTTCAAGCATATCAGTAAATGTTAAAAAATACTTGCATGTTTATGTCCTAAAGGAGAGAAGCGTCCATTGCTTCATTTCTTAAATTTAGGCTAATAGTAAAACATGCATGCAAAAAGATAAATATAGAAAGTACCTATTTTGGACAAACCACACAGCATTATATAATATGCGTTTGACAAGTAGTAATGAAAACTTCATTTTTTCTCATCTCAGGGCAAGTGGAGTGAAGAGCGTAGCCCAACTTGAAAGGAACAATGGAACATTACCAAAGATTATGCGATAAGAGAATGTTTGGAAAAGAAAACACAAAGCATTACATTTAAGAGAGTAGGACACTTGTTCAACACAAAAATCTAAATTTTGTTAAATCAATGGTGAAAGCAAAGCATTTGCCTTCTGCTTTATTCTAAGTGAGGTCCGACACTGATCCGTACTCATAAGCTGTGCACTTTCAGGACAAGCAACTCTATTTAATGTGCAAAGAATAGGAAGTAATAAGCAGAATAAATTAAAGGCAGGAGATAAAAGAAACTGAACTCTAATTAAACGTAGTTTTGTAGAAGTAGCACTGTTCATTATACCTCTCCATAGCTTTCCATCTTTGAAAACCATCCATCCATACGGCCTTTTGTTCTTTAAATGCCAAACTTCTCATTTTCCCTTCCATTAACTCTTCTTTCATAAAATCATTCAGCAATGTTCATTGTGTTTATATGACAAAACCATCTCAATACACTTTTTTTCATATTGCTTACTCACTCTTCTATTCAGATTTTCTCAGCACCCATTCACTCTTGATCCTTTCTCTTCTTGTTTTTGTGGTCTCCTCCTGAGGAGCAACTGTCCGGAGTGCAGGTGGGCAATCTCACGTTTCTTTCTGGGTCATCAATCTCTGCCACAATGCCATCCCCGTGCCTTCAGAGATGTCTACTTAATCATAGAACCTTAAACAGAAATCACAACTGTTACCTTTCTAGGAATTCTTACACTCTTAGAATGACCTACATCATGAGATTTAATTCATGCTTTCTGGTAGACATTTCAGCCTTTCATTCATGATTAAACCTACACCTTCATTTTCTTGCACATATGCATTAGCTGAACTCCATAAAATCAGGCAAACATGTTCAGATCTATTAATTCCTTCCCCTTTCTCTTAATTTTACAAACACATGAAGAATCTAATTTAGTTAACTTTATTAATTCATGCTCTTTATCATTTATTCCTTTTATATTCCAAACTCCAAGTCAGCAAGTGGGTTCATGAATATTTAATTTTTCCTGCCTATTATAGCTTTAGTCAGTTGAGGCGTTTACATAAGATAAAGAATAAACAGAATTGACCATCTTAATTACAGCCATACCCCTTTTGACATATTATGATCCCATAAGTGCAATCAGAGCTTAAACGTACCTGTGCTGTTCTAAACAAGCCAGGATGGTTATATACTAAATTACTATTGACCCCATCCAATCAATCAGAAATAATCATGAATTATACTGACATAGTCACTATCTACTAAGTGAAGTAATAGCATAAATAAAAAAGAAGGCCCATTTAAGCTACAGAGCCTTGTAGAATAGGCTCAGGAGCAGAAGAGGATAATAAAGCTGTTTCTGTTCTTTCATTAAGAAGAAAATCAATCCTACTGGCATTTGTAGCTTGTAGTGCAGGGCAGTAAGCAATTATATTTGTTATATTATTTGATAAAGATAATAAACATATTTGAACCCTTTTCAGGTGTTGTTCTATTGATTTGTCACTTTTTCACTTAGAAAAAGCTCTGCCCATTTTAAACATTTGGATTATAGCCATTAGTATTGCAAAGGATACTGGTCATATTTTAATTATGGGCACAATGGCATTCATATTCGTATTCATCCTATACACTCTTTGATGACTGCAGGTTAAAAGGAGTCCTCGACTTGTGACCACTATTGATCTCAAAATTTCTGTTGCTAAGCGAGACAATTGTTAAGGGAGTTTTGACCATTTTAGAACTTTCTTGTACTTGGTAGCTGTTAAGTGAGTTACTGCAATTGTTAAGTTAGTAACATGGCTATTAAGTGAACCTGGATTCCCCTTGACTTTGCTTGTGAGAAGGTCACAAAAGGTGATCATATGACCACAAAATACTGCAATCGTCATAAATATGAGTCAGGTGCCAAACATCTGAATTTTGATCATGTGACCCACATGGATGCTGCAATGGTGGTAAGTGTGGGGAAAAACATCATAAATGACTTTTTTCAGTGCCTTTGTAACTTTGAATAGTCACTAAATGGACTGTTGTAAGTCAAGGACGATCTGTATAGAGTATATATGAATATGATGTGGAGCATAGGGGAGGGAGGAATTATACTGTAACATTACAATGGCCTCATTGAAGAATCCAATTAATATCGTTTGAAACTCACTAATTGTTTCACACAGGCCAAGGATATCCCAGCTACTTAGGGGCCAGAATACCATATTAAGGTCAGGACATTAATCAGTGGTGGGATTCAAACATTTTTACTACCGGTTCTATGGGTGTGGCTTGGTGGGCGTGGCAGGGGAAAGATACTGTAAAATCTCCATTCCCTTCCCACTCCAGGGGGAAGGTTACCATCGGTTCTCTGAACTACTCAAAATTTTCACTACTGGTTCTCCAGAACTGGTCAGAACCTGCTGAATATCACCTCTGACATTAATACAATTGAGCAAGTCCAGAAGTATTTCACGNACGGTTGGACTTAAGCGTAGTACACAAAATTATCTGCTACAATGTCCTACCAGTTAATGACTACTTCAGCTTCAACTGCAACAATACAAGAGCACACAACAGATACAAACTCAATGTTAACCGCTCCAAACTTGATTGCAGAAAGTATGACTACAGCAACAGAGTGGTCAATGCCTGGAATGCACTACCTGACTCTGTTGTTACATCCTCTGCACAATCGTGGCTACCATCCCTGTCCTATTGTCCCCATTTATTCGTAACTATTTCCTGCATTCTTACTCATGTTTATACTTATACCTATTATCTTGTAAGCAATTGACAAATAAATAACATAAATAAACATTCAATAATGTGATAACATGGTGAACTACGTATAAACCTATGGTTTAGGTTTATAGTTCATCCATATAAAATGTCCCTCTCTGAGTGGTTCAGAAATTTGAGATGAGGAGATAATTAGGAAAATATTAGACTGTGCAGAAATGAACAGATTAATACTAGCAATCCAGGAGAAAGAACAAACTGAGTACTGTATGATATGGGAAACATTTTATCAATGGTTAGAGAATAAAAAAGGAACTTGGAAATGAAGAAGAATAAAGGAGAATAGAAAATAAGACAAGATAGAGATCGCCATGATGATAATTGTTAATATACCTATGACGAGAATAATGAGATGTAATGTTCACATGGTACTATCACCAGAAGAGTTGTATATTATTTAGCTGTTTGATGTATCTTAATTCTAAGTTTAGAGAAATAACATTAATGTGAATGTGAAGAAGTTGTAAATGGTGAAAATGTAGCACAAAGGAGTTTGTGCCTGGATGACACACTGATTGAGGAAAAAGATGGAATGTATGTATTTTTGAAACTGAAAAATAAAAAACTTATATAAAAAAATAAATTTGAGAAATAAATAAATTAAAACAGAGAAGGCAGAACCACAAAGCACACATCCTGTATCACCTCACTCAAGTATGTTTTTCCTCCTAAAAGCATTTGCTGTCTTTCCATATTCCTGCTTGCCAGTGAAAAAGGGCCAGTGCTACCATTAGCTGGAGCAAGGCACCAAGTGATATAAAAAGGACACTAAAAAACACTATAAAAAGATGTTGAGACTCTAGAAAAAGTACAGAGAAGAACAAGAAAGGTCGTAAAATGGGGCAAAACTCACTTATCAAATGTCTCACTTAGCAACATAAATTGTGGTTGTAAGTCAAGGACAATTGTATTCCCTGTAATGAAACATGATCCTAATCAGTGATTACAAAAAGGAGTAAACAGTATATAATATAATATGGAAAGAAGTGGAGAATGAGGTTTGGGGGAAGGAAAGAAGACTAGGGCCTGCAAAGCAATTTTTTAATGTCATTAACATAAATAAAGTAATTGTTTGACTGAAGTTCAATCAATTTTAAAAGATGGGGCATTAGTCATGAGGCACTAGGAGTCTGGGGTTTAGATGGTTGGGCAAAAATATGGCCTCTTGTGAAGGATTTTATTTTCCAGAACAGTGGATTGTTGTTTTTTTCATATACCATATTTCAGTTTTGAAAACAAGCTCTTTTCTCATCTATTTATTTTCAAAGGCTGCCTAAGTGCTTTATCAAGAACTTTTTCTCCCAAATAATATTTTATTTTCAAGATCTAACTGTCCTGCTATGTCCAAACAGCAACCTTAGCAAAACATTATCCATCATCCTGTGAGTTATTATAACCAGCGCGTCACATTCTGCATAAGTCAGGGGATTTTATAAAGCCACCTGGAAACTGAAACACATTTGCCATGGGGGGGAATGTACCTGCAATTGCTCAATATCTTACGGTGGGATTTCTCACATAAAAGAGGATATAGGTGCTGTCAAATGAGGAGGAAATGCAGAAAGTCACAAAGGCTGATCACCGGTCTGCTCTTATTTGAAACCACTGTCAGGGCTCCGACAGTTACCCCCATTTTAATCATGAGTCTCCAGCCCAACTTCCAAAACTTAAAGAAGATTTATTAGGAGTAAACATGCCGGCACTGCCTGGGACACATCAGCTGACTCTGAGACACATCATTCATTGTCACTCTTGACTCTGGTTTTCCCCCACCCCTTGGGTGTATCACAATTCATATTCTCCAATGGGATGCCTCCATAGCCAAGAGTCATCAAACGTACTCTTCAATTAGAATTTTGCATAGCAGAAACTTCGGTCACCTAGAAACTATCTTTGAAAACATTTATGGAACGCAAGCTGCCCACTGCTCTCCCCCTCCCTTTCTGTTGGCAACTTTAAAAAGATCATAGAAATATTTTGAGTTGACAACCATCCAATTACATCTCCAGGGCCAGGTGAATTTCATTTGTGGAATTCAGGGGGTGGGAAAGGGTGGGAGTCAACGTCATTCATGTTGGGGGATGCCTATGGAGGTCCGAGCACTCTGCCAATGAAAACAGAATTTTCAGGCAAGGGGCCATTGCGTGGGCCCCCCGAGGTCCATTTTTGCTGGCAGAGGCACCACAGGCTGGTCCTTCATTGTTTCCCATGGACTAGATCTAAGCACCCTGTGGGCCGGATTCAGCCTGCGGGCCTTGAGTTTGACACCCCTGTTTTAGAGAAATCCTGTACAGGTAATCCATGACTTACAACAGTACACTGAATGACCGTTAAAAGTTACAACATCACTTTAAAAAGTGACTTATGACTTTTTCTCATATTTATGACCATTGCTGCATACTCGTGGTCATGTGATCAGAATTCAGACATTTGGCAACTGACTCATATTTATGATGCTTGCAGTGTCTCGGGGGTTATATGATCACCTTTTGTGACCTTCTGACAAGTAAAGTCAAAGGGGAATCCAGATTCACTTTACAACTATGTTACTTTTGTGACCTTCTGACAAGTAAAGTCAAAGGGGAATCCAGATTCACTTTACAACTATGTTACTAACTTAATGACGACAGTGATTCACTTAACAATTGAGGCAAGAAAAGTTGTATAATGGGACAAAACTCACTTAACAAATGTCTCACTTAGCAATAGAAATTTTGGGTTCAATTGTGGTCGCAAGTTGAGGAGTACCTGTCCTTCCTCTGGTGAAGAATAGGATGCCTTGAGGAGAACAATAAACTGCAGAACAACTCTGTTTGACACTGAAAACTGATAAGATTAATATTTCCAATATTATTTGATTCGTAAGATCAACCTTTTTTTTAATAAGCATTGATTTATACGCATCCTGAAACAAGGGAATATTGACCAGATGACAGGACAGATTAGAAACATGAAAATTTTGCAAGGCTAACATGACTCATACTTTCATTGGATAACTTCCTTAGTAGAGAGTGGGAATGCCTTTAGGATCAAATATAACACCTCCAGGAACATTTAAACAAGAATCCCATGACATACAGATCAGCAAACTAGTTAAGTATAAGCAGGATGGTATGACATTAAGTGGAGACATAGCTGGCTTCAAAATCATATTTGGAAAATGTTCATTATCAGATCTGAGAGAGGATACCACAAAGATCAGTCCTGGGTCTTCCAGTCATTTTTGTTTCCTTAATAAAGTGGATTGAAAAGGTGAAGGCAGTGTTTCTCTCATTTGCAGGTCACACAAAGCTGGATAAGATCGCTAATATTCTAAAATGTGGAAACATCATTCAAAACTGTCTTGATAGGTTAAATAAACAGAGGCAAGTGGAAATTTCTTCATATAGGAAACAAAAGTAAAGTTAAATGGGTTAAATGGGAGTATTCCTGGGTTGATTATTCTATTTTTTGAAAAAGATAATGGAAGATATAATAAGTAATTATTGTATAGTTAATATGACAAGCAGTCTGTTGTAGCTACATCTGCCTGGGGTGAGTTAATTAAGATTCTTGACTAAACAGAGCTTTTTAGTCTTCATACATTAAATTGCCTCTTTCAATTTACTGACTATATGTTGTTGCTTGTTTATTAGATCATAATTTGCAGTTTCATTAAGCTGGATGATAAAATATTTTCAGATGGTTGAACAGATATGAAGACTCAGAAAAAAAAGCAATTACCTTGTTCACCATCTTGGAAAAGAGAACACAAATTCTTATACTTTGAAAATATTTTCAACCAAGTCTTGGTAACAATTTTGAAAAGGACGATTGATTCTTCCTAGAATTTTACATTTTTAAAGATTCTCAAAAATTAATTAATCTTTTCTAGTATTTCCAAAATAAAGCATGCAGATACTCAAAATATACAAAGGCATTTGAAAAAAAATTTTTTTTGATTCAGGTCTTAATTTAGAATAACCAACCAGCTCTCCCTCATTGTTTGTATTTCTTGTTTGCTCTGAATGGAAGGCTGCTCCAACTTTGACAAACATAGCTTCAGTCCAGTCTTGCTTTGCTCTATCCCTTTAAGACTAGGAACAGAGAATAATGGGGGGGGGGAGAGATGAGAGTTCACTGGAATTCTAACTCATTCTTATTTAATGTCTTATTTCCTCTTCAATGATTTATGGCATCTTCTAAAATTATTATATTTTGTTGTGCCAATAATAGTAATAAACACAGGTTTTCTCTTATTTCAGCTACCAATGGATGATATGAAAAATCATTAGTCCAACATATATCTTTTGGGCCTGATAGAATTTTTTTCTTGAATTTTTCCAAGGCCTTAGTCTCTTTGCCTTCAAACAGTGGCAAATTTGGACTCAATAAGAAAAGAAGGGCCAGTTTTCTGACAAATACTTGTCCAAAATTATTTCACTTTTGAAAAATTAACACAAAGATTGTTATTTTGCTCAAAAGTATAATTGGCCTCAAATCATGGCATTGCCAATTCTTTGGAGAAATTTCCAAATGAACCGCATAGCATTCAAGGAGAAATATAGCAATCTGCTATTTTGAATCTCCTTCAAAATCATTTTGCATACACACAGTCCTCACAAATTTATGTATACAAGCAGTTCTAGACACACATCACATCTGTTTCTATTTGTTTCTTATCTCCAAAGAATACCTGCTTTCTGATAGAGGGTGATTCTGTCATGCCAAGCATTTTCCCTCAAATATGTATATCTGAATACCAGGGCGGTCATCTTTGATGCTCAAACAACATCCCTCTTGAAAGGGAAACACACTGATAGCAGTTCATGTCACAATTCACTTGGCTTGTCTACAAGATTTGATTGTCCATATTCCTTATCATGCTGTTAGCATTCATACTGGATGGTCTATTTTTCCTTCCCACTAAAGCACTAGCTATGTACACATGGATAAGCAATCTAAAAATATACAGTCTTGAGAGCAAGAGCAAGCTATTCAAACTAATGCAATCGGAGCCCGAATTGAAAAAATAATAATCAAAATATTCAGATTGCGTAAAGAAGCTGAAGAAACAGTAAATTATGTGCACATGCCAGAAGACTGCACAAAGCTGCTTGTAAGCCATGACATAACACAGTTGTCAAAATGATTCATTGGAACATCTGTAAAAGTTATCATGTGCCAGTAATGAAATATTGGTGGGAATATAGAATTGGAAAAGTGGTAAAAAATAAGCAGGGGAAACTACTGTAGGATTTCTGAATATGAACTTATAAAATCTTGGCTATAACTACCAGATTTAATTAGGATTAAAAAGAAGAAAGTGATGTGGTAATACTAGGAGTACTTGGACAGCACTTAAAAACTTGCACATTGATAAAATGTCCATACATCAATGGCAAAAGGCCACACTACTTGGATATTCTACACCAATACATTACAGCCTCTTAGGTTCTTGGAAAGAACGCAATTTGTATGGAGGCTAACCCCTCTAGCTAAAGAACTGGAAGCTGTGATTTCACATTTTTGTCTATATTATAGTAATAACAAATAATTTGTAGTGAAAAGGATTTTTAAAATGGCCATTTAATTAGGGGCTGCTGCACAATTTCACAAACTATTAGCAGTCTCATGACTGAGTTGCCAGAATTATTCATTGGAAACTTTGCAAAGGTTTGGATTTGAGAATAGCAAGAACAGGGACCATCAAATTCAGAAGGTTTTGGAAAATGGGAAGGTTAAAAGCTTAAAATCCAAACAGAGAGGCATCATAACATGCTTGATATAACAGGTCTATGACGACTCACAGCAGCCAGGTGGGTGTGACTGGGTAGACATGGCCAGTTGAGCCCTGGCAGGTGGGCGCAGCCAGGTATAACAAACATTGAAAAGTTAATTGATGTTTCACTACTGGAAGATGCTAAGACTGAGTAAAATCAATCTGAAAAAATTGAAAAATATTGGGACTTTCAGATCGAAATTGAACTCTTACGGAAAAAGAAATCTGCTGCAATAATAAGAGTGATTGGAGCTGTCAGAGCAATATCTAAAGCAGTGGTCGGCAACCTGGGGGCAGGGGACCACTGCTGGTCCACGAGAAAATTTTGGTGATCCACAGAGAAATATCACCCCCAAAGCACCCCCCCAAAACAATTAATCCAGTCCACGCGGGAACACAAGGCTGTCCCACTCACATGGACCATGGGAACACAAGGTTTGCATTGCTTGCATTGTAGTGAGGGAAGGGGGGAAAGGGCAGAGGGGGGAACTTGCCCCACTCACCCCACACGCTTTGTCTGGCCACTGGGCTGCTTCTTCCCGCTTCTTTCTTCTTCTGCTTTTGGCTGCATGCAAGGAAAACAACAAAAGTCTTTCTTTTTCTCCCCCAAACTCAGCCAGAAATGAGTCTTTGGGACCCTGCAAAGCATCCTGCTGCAAGAGGCTGCACTGGGTGACAAGTCTCACAAAGACTCACTTTTGGCAGAGTTTGGGGGGGAGAAAGAAAGACTTCTGCTGCTTCTGCTGTTTTCCTTGCATGAAGCCAAAAGTCTACCCCCCGTCCCCCCGAGAACGAAGCTGGAGACAGTATTCTGTGATCCCAAATAAAGAATGATTGATCGGTAGGAAAACGGGGTGGGGAATTTTCCTGCAGACTGTTTGGGATTTTCCCAGGGTCTCTGGTCCACAGAATTTAAAATAATGAGTTTGGTGGTCCCTAAGGTCCAAAAGGTTGGCGACCCCTGATCTAAAGGATTCCCTTAAAATTTGGAAATATTGAATTTATTGAACCAGACAACCCTAATTTTACACACACAAAAAAAAAACCCTTGCTTGGAACTACTTATATCCTCAAAACACTACCTTCATAATTCTCAGATGCTTAGTCTGGACTTGAATTGTTGTTTCCACAAGTCTTGGACTTTGAAATTGGCTGTAGATTACATGCACATAATAATACTAGGTCTTTAGGAAGTAGGCAATAGATGCAAAAAATGTCAAATCCAGTTAAACATCTGGCTGATGGTGCAACCTGCCAGAATAATAATTTATTAAATGTATATACTGTCCAAATCCCAGCAACTCTGAGCAGTTTATTAACTCCGACTTTGACCCCATTTACCTGGCTACCTTCCAAACTGGAGAAAAACTCTCCCATGAACTTGTACCAGCCTTTGGCTGCAGATATTCCAGTCCAAACATTGTAAACTGAAAACTTTAAACCATAAATCCAACAAGGCAAAATAAGGTAATAAATCCAGCAGAGCAGGATTCGGAGTTCCAGAAATGAAGTAACAAGGCAGAAAATCAAACCAGTTGGGAAGATGCCAGAAACTCATAACACAAGCCAACACAAGATAAACTCAACATTTGTTCCCGACAAACACCCCTCCCAACTGGTTCTCCTTTAAACTCCCTTCCTAGCAGGGGTGGGATTCAAATTTCTTAACAACCAGTTCTGTGGACATGGCTTAATTTGTGGCCCTGGCTTGGTGGTCATGTGACTGGGTGGGTATGGCTTGGTGGTCACATGACTGGCTGGGCATGACCAACTCAATGTCACTCACATTAAGGGGTGCCTCGCCTGGCCACTTCCTTCCCAGTCCTTCCTTGTCACACCCAGCCTCAACTTATCTTTCACCTTTTTTTGACTTTATTATCTACGTACTATAGAAGTACTTTCATGGATCACTGAAAGGAGGAAATGGCTCACATGCTTTGCCCAAGAGTGTGATAGGCAATAGGCTTTTAAGGGGCTGCCACAAAGAAAGGGGGACAATGTATTTTCCAAAGAAAGCGAAGGCAAACAAGAAGCAATGGATGGAAACTGAACAAAAAGAGAAGCAACGTAAAACTAAGAAGAAACTTCCTGACTGTGAGAACAGTTTAACCAGTGGACCTGCTTGTCTCCAGAAGTTCTGGGTGCTCCAACACTGGAGATTTTAAAGAAAAGATCTGGACAGCCATTTCTCTGAAGTGGTTATAGGGTTCCCCCCAAGGTCCCTTCTAAGTGTTATTCTAACCTTTTCCCGGGATCTCCACTCAGATCCAAAATATGGCTGTGATAGTAATCAGAACTCCTCTGTTTTTTATATGAAGCAGCTTTAGCATTTAGGACAGGGGTCTCTAAATTTGGCAAACTTTAAGATTTATGGACTTCAACTAGAATGCTGGTTGAGGAATTCTGGGAATTGAATCCACAAGAATTAAAGTTGCCAAGTTTGGGGACCCAGGATGGTTTAGGATAGAAGCTAAAGGGCCTGTCACATAGGGCCGACGGATGCAAAACGTATGTAAAAAAGGACACACGGATGAAGAAAATGTTCCATCCATTGTTATCCGCTCTCAAAAAGTGCCCCAAATTTGCATAAGCAGAGCGGACAAACAACGGAAAGAATGACGTGGGGAGATGTAGCCAGGATGTAAAGCAGATGCTCCACGGAAGCCTAGCGATGGAAGCGGATGGAAGGAGATGGCACATCCACAGGGCTTCCGGGGCTGTCTGCTGGTTGCTTACTCTGCTGGTGCTGCTCCTGGTGCTGGGGCTTCCTGCTGGTGCTACTCTGCTTGGTGCTGCTCTGGTGCTGGGACTTTCTGCTGTGCTTACTGTGCTGGCGCTGCTCCTGGTCCTGCTGTTCTCCTGTGCTCCTGGTCTGCTGGTTGCTTGCTGGTGCTGCCTGGTCTGCTGGTCCTCCTGGTGCTTACTCTGCTGTGCTGGATCCTGGTTGCTGCTGGTGCTGCTGCTGCCTGATCCTGGTGCTGCGCTGTTTGGCTGCTGGTGATGCTGGTGATGCTGGTGCTTCTGCTGGTGCTGCTGGTGCTGCTGGTGCTTACTCTGCTGCTGCTGATCCTGGTGCTGCTCGGTCCTGCTTGGTCTGCTTTGCTGCTACTGTTGTTGTTGCTGCTGCTGGTGGTGGTGTGTGGAGAAGCAGCCCCTACAACCTCGAAAGCCCCTCTGATGCAGGGCCCAGATGGCCCTGCCAAGGGAGGAAGAGGCAATTGCATGATAGAGAGAGGAGACAGCACTCATCGAAGAGGAACATGAGGATGAGGTGCTGGAATGGCTGAGGGAGAACGAGTATCTATGGTGGAAGGGACACAGGCTCTATCGAGACACCAAAAGGAAGCAGGCTGCTTGGAGAGAGAAGGTGGAGAGCCTGGGCTACACTCTCGGAGGTCCTCCTCGGGTGGTGGAAGCAAATGCACACCTGGTACGCGAAGCTGCACCTCAAGAAATCTGGCCAGGCCACGGTTCAAGCTACACGACCGGAGACCTACGTGATGGCCAAGTGCAGCTTCTTGGAGGTGAGATCGCCACCAAGGAGCAGCCCTCTGACAACCCCTCTCAGGCAGCACACAGAGAGCCAGTCCTCTTCTGGCCAAGAGTCAGCTCCTGTGTCCAGGCAGGTATCTGTGGAGCGTCCCATCGATGGAGACCCTCCCCAACAGCTGCATTCCCGTGGCGGAGCTCATGGAGGACCCCCTGATGCAGTGGGACAAGGAGAGGGCATTGCCACCAGAGACCAACCCACATCCACCCCCAGCTCCACCTCCACAGAAGCAGGCAGAGAGCCAGACCAGAGGGCAGAGCCACACTGTCCTGCTGGAGATCAGGGACACCATCTCAAAGAAGCGTGATCTCCTCTCTCAGCTATGTACACACCGACATACCATCTCTCAAAACGCAAAGCCTTCCTTACCTACTTCAACCAGACCCCCTGGACATGTCCGAATCACAGTACCAGGTGATCAAGGACAGGATCACGGTCTTCTGCACAACCCTCCCAGACCCAGCTGAACCTGTTCCGACCCAGTCCAGGTCTGCTCCTCCACCCCAGGTGATGTCACTGCCTTCCAAGGCTTTCCACAGGCCCTCACCTACCAAGGCTACGGCTACCAGGAGCTCCAGCAGCACAGCAGCCCTTCCCAGTCAGGCACAGGTTCATCGTTACGCCACCCGGTGCCACCGATGCCACCCATGCCACCCATGCCACTGATGCCACCCACGCCACAGATGCCACCCATGCCACAGATGCCACCCACGCCACAGATGCCACCCACACCTCACCTCGCTCACCTGCAGACCAGACATTCCCCTATTACACTCCTCCTTCTCCACCCCACGCCAAGCCAGCCTCAGAGCATCTGTCATCGGTCTTGGGACTGACACCCCATGTCCTGGAGGAAGGGGCTCTCAACATCACAGGACTGAGCCAGCTCTCTGAGAGCTTCCTCCACACACCATCCCCTGTTGTCCTCTTGGGGCAAGGCACCCCATGTCACCTCAGACCAGCACTCCAGCAGCAGCCACCTCCACAGCAACTTGACCCTTCACCCTGAGACTATGGGCATGCCTCAGAGTGACTGAGAAGAGTGCCAGAGACTGGTTCTACCTGATGACTTTATCTTTGCTTGGGACCACATGGATCATTTTCTTTTCCAGTTTGTTATTATCAAAGATTATCTTTGCTTCACACACTTGGTGTTCATTTATTTTAGTAAATAAAGTCTTGTGGAAACTTTTAGAAATGGTTTTAAGCCTTTGCATGCTTGTGGGATGGGTAAGGATAGCAAGTGGGATGGGCAGGATACTGTGGGATGGGTAATAGCTGTGGGATGGCGCAGGGATACCTGTGGATGGTAATAGTGTGGATACATAAACCTCCAGTGCAAGTATTAGTGGGACTGTATGGTCCACCTCCCCAGTTGCCACACCTATGGCTCTTTATTATCAATAACAATTTAATCATTCATCCACACATTTCAACATAAACACAACTCTTTATTAAATGCCCTGTTCATTGTAGGGCACTCAAACATACATGCGCACAATTTTCATCGTGTGATGAGACAGCTCAAGAGAAGCATCTATCATCCTGTCTTGCCACTCCCTGCTCAGCTGGGGAGTTGCACCAGTGTTTCAGGAGGTTGTGCTGCTTCTTCCCTTCACGTGAAGCTCTGTTGGGGCCTTGCACATCCACAGTATCTATCAGGTTTTGCCCTTGCCTCCATTCACCAGGCTCCATGTCCCCATTGCCTTGTTGGAGGTCCACGAGCCTGTTCTGCAACACTGGGTAGCGGGTACGCATGAGATTGTGCAGGATGCAGCAAGCTTCCACAATGTTCCTCACGGTCTGTGGCGATGCTGCATGGTGGTGAGAAGTACCTGGAACCTGTTGGCCAGGATGCCAAAGGCGTTCTCCACCACCCGCCTTGCCCTGGACAGCCTGTAGTTGAAGATCCTCTCTTCCACGGTGAGGCATCTGGAAGTGTAGGGCTTCATGAGGTAGGTTCTGAGGGAGAAGGCATCATCACCCACAATGAAGTAGGGCACATCTTGCGTGTTGTTGGCAGGGGGTCTGGATCTGGGAAGCCCATGATGAGGTTGTGTTCCAGCCCCTCCTTGAGGTGACTGGCGTTGTATACCTGGCATCTGAAGATGACCCGTTGCCTGAAGCATTGATGTACATGAACTTGTAGTCAGCATCGACCATGGCGAAAGAGGATGATGCTGAAGAAACCCTTGTAGTGGTGATAAGTGGACCCTGACTTGGCTGGAGCTTTGCAGGCCACGTGCTTCCCATCTATGGCTCCAACGGGATGGGGGAAGTTCCAGTTCTGATTCCACTGCTCTGCAACTTTCTTCCAGCCTTCTTCAGTGGAGGGGCACTGGAGGAGCTCCTCCAGGTATTCTTCGATGATGGCCTGCACCATCTTTTGACCACAATGCTGATGGTGTTGTGTGGCACCCTCCAGCCGTACTGCATGCTCCTATACGTGGTCCCTGAGGCCAAGGTGGCGCAGAGTCAGTGCCACCTTCAGTCCAGGGTCCAGGCTGGGCCGGAAGTTGGTGCTCTGCTTGGTCACCTGGGTCTCAGCCATCCACAACTTCATCAAACATGGCTGGCGGCATCCTCATGAAGTTCTGGAATGCACGAGGGTCTTCGTTCCTCAGCTCCACCATCAGCTTGTATACAATCTGTACTCGGCTCTTCTCGCGATCTATCTTCGGACCCAGACACTTCTTGGCCACCCTCCTTTTCTTCGTGTAGAACAGGTGAAAGAGCCTGTAAATGGCTTTGCACTGTTGTAGAATGATGGTGGCTACCAAAAGAGTGTGTTATGATCCATGGTGGAGATGACTGGATGCTGTGGAAGAGCAAGAGCAAGATGAAGGTTGAAGAGGTCTGCACAGCAGGGCTACTGGACTGAAAATGAGATCCAGGTGATTTCTCCCCCTTTTTATAGGAAATATAGGTTTTCCGCTAGGTGTCCTTTTGCATCCTCTAGGCATCCTGCAGACATCCTAAATATCCGAGATACGTCCCTATACGAACGTTTTTTTCATTTTAATGCTTTGTATGCGAGCTGCATCCGCTTTCATCCTTTCTCTGTCCATGCTACTAATGCTGCGTGTCTGTTCCGCGTCCGTTCATACTTCCTCCCTGTGTTCCGTTTTCCGCTGGAGTGGATGCGAGTTGCGCGGATGCGCAGGCTGATCCTAGCGGATATAGCAGACACATAACGGATGACGACGGATGTCTAACAGATGTTCCCAGTTTGCATAGCGGATGTCTAATGAGGCATTGGATACATTTTCTGCTCAAGTTTTGTGCAGCTCAAAAACTTTTTGAGCGGATGAAATCTCAGTAGATGGATGCTGGATGGATAGAGAGTATGAAAAACGGACGCAGTGAGTACAAGAACAGATGCATCGCATTAACCAAGGATGGCAAGTGTTTCTCTCCGTTTTACATCCTCTTTCCATCCGTTGGTGCTGTGTGACAGGGGCTTAAGTTAGTTACTTTTCTATTAATACATAATCCTTAAAAAGGCTCTCCTGCATGGTCTAATTCAGAAGTCCCCAACCTTTCTGGCACCAGGGACTGGTTTCATGAAAGATAATTTTCCTATGGACCTCTGTGTGTGAGAGAGAGAGAAAGAGAGAGAGAAAGAGAGAGAGAGAGAAGGGGAAGGAAGGGGGAAGAAAAGTATAGATTTTGGGCAAGAAGCACAAACAGAAGTATAAATTAAATAGTGGGTGGGCCACGCATGGAGTAAAATAAGTATGGGATTGTTACTTAAAGCCTGCGACCAGATAATTTTGCTCCAGTCCAGGAGAAAATCAGAATAAACACACAGGAAGGCTTCACTAGAAAATGCTTTATTTTGCTCCTGGAGAAAATCAGAAGAAAGAACTGGAAAAGCCTTCACAGGAAGAGCTTTTTTGTTCTGCTCTGGAAGAAAATTAGAAAACACAGAGAAATCTTCACTGGATGAGGCTCTCTGCTTTTGCTCCAGAGGAAACCCTCAATCAAAGACTGGGGAAAGCAGGAAGAGGATAAATGACCACCACCTGCACTTTTCAATGGTTCAGCACAGTGATTCTCTTCCAGATTAGACCTGTGACTTTCTTTGTAGAGTGTGGGAAGAAAGGGGGTGTGTGGGGGGTAGATGATACAATTCTTGTACACCCTTCCAGCAAAATAAACGGAAGATCCAGCACGTTGAGGAAGTGCTGGCAAAACCATTCAAAAGAGAGGAGGGGGAGAAGCAGAGGCAGAGAGAGAGAAATACTCAGTCAGCATTCATCAGTCTTGGTGCAAAGGAGAGAGTGATTCCCTTGGAGACTCAGCACTTAAGGGTTAGAGGAGACCCTAAGCAGGATCTGGGGAGGAACAGAAAACCAGTAGAGGATCAGGGAAACCATGGCAGAAGTATATAATGCATACATATTTTTGAGCTACTTTCCTGCTGCAACAGTGCAACACACCCAAGGAAGAATATTCTGTTCATTTGAAATGCATTGCTTTCTACACATAGCAGTGCCCTATTTCCCATGATTATTAAGTTTTAAAAACTGACTTGTAGCAATTTTTTTTCTTTTTAAAAATGTAGAAATACAATTACCTAAAATATGCAATTGTTATTAAATTGTTGTTTTGCATCCATCTAATGACCTTCCAAAAAGGAAAATTCTGATTTTGATCAATGTAACCTGAAGTAACCTACTGAGCCAGAAGGCCTTTTAATACTATTCCTTGCTCTGGAGAGAATCCAAATTAAAGCATTCCTGACAGATGGTCATCCAGTTTCTGCTTTAACACTTGTAGTGAAGTGATTCTACTGCCTGACTGCTGTTATTGCTAGACAAACATGTTCATGCTTGCCTCACTGCAGAAAATGTGCCAAATATAATGAATTATCATACTTATTAATCAGTTTACTGGTGGGGGGGGAACTCTACCAAATTTTAAGAGACTAGGTTCTTTGCTGAACCATTTAAAGGTAGTTCAATTTCTGTCAGATATTATATAACATTTATTTTGTATGTGAAATTTTATTTGGCTCCTTTAAGAATGCTCTAGTCATCCAGGTCTAAACCTGATGAGATTTGAAGCTACAAGGAAGAAGTGACTATCTGCATTAATGTATGATTTTCTTTTTAGACTGAATTAAAATTCACATCCAGTCGTCCATGTCTCTTAACAGCTTGCTTTATGCCAAGGGTCATGCAGCTCTGGAGCTGCATGTGGCTCTTTCATCCTTCTGCTGTGCCTCCCTGTCGCCGGTCAGCTCCACAATTGATAGGGCTTTTGGTTAGGACAGATAGAGGAAAAAGGATGCTGTGCTAGGAGGAGGCTATGGGGGGGAACCGGACTTCTTGTCGACTGTAGAATTGAACGGGGGGCTTCTGGTTAGGACATTGTGGCTCCTTGAGTGTTTAAAGTTGCCAGCCTCTGCTTTATGCAATTTCTCCTAACAATGTAGCTTGCTGATGTAAATGTTTTGATGCAGATCACTCCTTTTGTGATGAAAGCAGTAGGCTTTTTATTACTCCCAAAAGTAAGGTATTTTTCTGGGGGACAAGGTTGATCAAACCAACCAGAACTTTTCACGATCAGGGGAGGAGGGGGCAATAGAGTGGAGTCACATGGCACCACACCCTGCCACACCTCCTTAGTCCCTGGGCCCATGGCAATGTATGAACTCAGAAGAAGGCATGGCTTCTTTAAAAACATGCTGACAGCTGTTAATTGGCAGGACTAAAGTGTGTCAGTCGCAAATCAAACATTTTCACCCATTGTGTAACAAAAATTGTATAACACTGAGCCCATCTCCAGTCAATCCAAGTCATGACAGATCCCTTATCCCCATAAGCCATTTGAAACCCTGTTTCAAAGTGATGACCAAGTTATAGTTGTTTGCCCTTATGACTGACTGCATGGACATTGCAGTGGCCTCTCTCATCCTCTCATTGCCACACATATGGTCACCACATGCTTGGGCATACTTCCTACCTCACTGGGCCTCACACCCTCCTCCTCATCCCACATCACCCATTGTACACTTACCTTTCGAAGATCTCCAGAGCTTGGGTTAAAGAGGGACGGCAGGCCACTCTGTTCCTGGACTGCATATATCACATGATCTCAGAAATGACTGTCATTTTTGAAGCAGCCACAATTCAACTCACCAGGTTCTTAGGCAAGTGTCTAGCATTCATTGAGCGTTCTCTGTGTGTTTTGAGGGAGCTTAGGTCCCTTTCTTCAGCGCCAACGTAATTTTGAACCATCACTGAACAAACAGTCATAGATTGAGGACTACCCGTAGTTAAAATCTAAAAATCAGATTTCATGTCAGATTAGTATTTGAGGGCTTCAAAAGTAATTTGAAATGTGTTTTCTCTTTACAGAGAAAGAATGTTCTTATTGTCAGAAATATCAGCTACTTTTGTCTATTAGTGTAAGTACCAGCAGAAACAGTAATAAATGATTAGAAATTTGCTTTTAACGCTCCTAATTTTTTTGCCTCTTAATCTTACTGTTGCTTACTGTAAAAAGAAAATTTTCAACTTTCTTTCTTTACTTAATTGCATATAAAAATATGCTGTCATGTTCTAAAACGTGCAGCTGCTGTCATGTTCTAAAACGTGCAGTTCTGTTTCATTCTCTTTCTGAATATAATGAGGGCTGAGAGGTACTTTTTGCAGTTGAAGCTAAAATGAATGCAGTTTATACCCAGTAAATGAATTCTCTTTATGGAAAAATTTTTTAAAAGATAATTATGACTGCACCCTTTGCTTTAAAGCACTTGACAAGAAAGTTGGCTTGAATGTTCTTAATTAGTAGACAGTCAAAATGGGGAAGCTCAGAGTTTCTGCTTGACAAATTGTTTTATCCCCCTAAAAGAATAGCTTATATAAAGTTACCAGGGGTGGGATTCTACCAGTTCGGACCAGTTCTATAGAACCAGTTGTTACAATTCTGTGCAGTTCGGAGAACCGGAACTGGCTGGCCCCTCCCTCCCCACCCACCCCACCCAGGAGGCTTCCCTGAGGCCCACTCAGGGGTGGTTGGGGGAGGGAGAAGTGGCCTGAGAGCAGAGCTAAACCTTCCTTAGGATTGAAGCTTCTATTTTTCAGTGCAGACTCAGGCAGCAGATTGCAGAAAGGTAGATTTGGCAGTGAAGCTGTGATTCTGCTATCAGCTGAATCTGCTTGCCTGCTTTGCCTGATTTTGGATAAAAGTTGCTCTTCTTTTTAAATAAAAAAAATCAATCTTTCCATATATATTTACAATATTTACATACCAGCCATGCCCAGCCAGTCACATGACCACCAAGCCACACCCACAAATTAGGCCATGCCCACAGAACCAGTTGTTAAGAAATTTGAATCCCACCCCTGAAAGTTACCCAAATGTTCTATTCATTACCATTTATCTTTTATTTTTATAATGTAGAAAAATATTTTCTTGCGGTATTCCCAAATAATCAGTTTATTGAATCAGAAGGATAAGTAGAACAAGAAACAAGTTTCTTAATTACAAGGTGAATGAGCCACAAATGCCTTTCCCATCATCCTATCAATATTGTTTTTTTGCATTCTGATCCCAAAGCACAGCAGAAATACCAGCTCTTGGAGAAAAGAATCTATGTCATTCCCCTGAGCTAACCTGTAATTTGTCAGGCCCCCAAACCAACTTTTAAGAGTGGGAAGCAATAAGAATTAAAAGTATGCTCACTTCTAATAGTACTTTTAACAAGTCCTACTCAATTGGTCTTAATCACCAAGATTGTCTTCTTTTGAAGTAGACCTCCTCCTGTCTTTCAGCATTTCTCCAGGCCCATCACATGAGTGTATTATTGGTGCCTAAGTTATTTCACAATGGTTAGTTTATTTGTTTCTTTTGTTTGATCCATCATTATTTTACTTGCAATTAGCCACACATATTTCTTATGTAATGTTGTTCTCTGACATTTATTGTAGTGCCCTCATCTCTTCTTTGTTTGTGGAAAGAAAATGAAGGCCCAACAAAGGAGAAATTTATATGACCAGGATATGCTTAAATCAATACTTAAATCTTGACCACATCACAAATGACACCATTTGACAACATTGTGGTGTGACATCAATTATAAAGAAGATGAGAGAAGGCCGGCTCCCTTGGTATGGACATGTCCTGAGAGCAGCACTGTTGCGAAAACTGTCTACCAACTAGAAGTCAATGGCCGCTGACCTTGCGGGCATCCAAAACAGAAATGGCAAGACACCATCATCAAAAATATGCAAGCTTCAGGCCTGCACCCTAGAGACTCAGCTGACCGTGCAAAATGGTGTTCGATGATCTGAAAACTGGACCTTGCACTTGTGAGGTGGAAGCAGATAAAAAACCACCAAAAGATTCGTTGATCCAAGGAAAACAAGGTTTTATGCACCGTGTCTGCAGAGAACGGGTTCCCTCAGTCATTGAAGGAACCCAGAGCAAAAATTCAGGCAACATTTTTTTATACCCCTCTAACTGTCCGCTCCCATCATATGAAGGCTTGGTCAACATTCTTTCTGTTTTTCAAATTGACACATATATTTCGAAGGTTTATGCTGGCTCCTATCTAGCAAAAGCGTTACACGGTTTCTGACACCTCAAAGCACTTTATAACAATTCCTCATTGTTCTAGCCTCATCTTTTTTTTTTTTTCTCTTATGCACAAACTGGAACACTTTCTTATTTAGGCAGGAGCACTGAGTTGAGACACACTTCCTTATTTAATTCAATTGGGCCATCCCAACATGACTTTGGTTCTGCTCACAATCCCCCTTTTTCTTTTTATCCACTCTTGTCTCAACTCAAGTAGCAGATCCTCTGCTTCTTTCAGAGTGATTTCCTCTGATGATCCATCATTAGAGGTCTTGGCTTCCTGCTTCTTCTCAATCTTGAACCCAAGGATTTCCCCTATCTTTCCACACATTGTTATTGCACCAGGGGAGACACTTGAACACAACAACACAACAATTACACAGCATAATAATAATCAATATAATTCCCATTTATGGTAGATTCTAAACCAAGTGGAACTGGGAAGCCAAGACCATATTGCTTCCCACAGGTCTGGCCAATGAGGAGTCACCTCTTTTGTGATAATGGAATTAGAGCGAATACGTTTCTTACAATTACTTTTACTGTCTTTTTGTAATATTGGGTTGGAAATCATGGGTGTATACACAGCAATGTTGAATGAATCAGAGCGCACACACACCCTTTTTGTAGCTAAAACAATGTCTAAAGCATACCTATTTTGTAGAGCAACCTGTCTTACTTTCAGAAAGCTCGGTGTTGATCATTTTAATATTCTTTATTGTATCATTGAGACATTGTTACTTGTGAAGTTTTATTTAGAATATGTATATCTCGGTAGTTCATGGCATGCTCCCAATGGTGTATTATACATGGGAGATTTGGGTCAGAGTCTCTGGGTAAGGCCAGATTCTGAGGTCCTTCTTTTATTATGTATCCGGCCTTGGGGAAGGGCCATCAAGTTTATATATCACCAGTATCAACATACCCGAGTGTACATGTGCCACTCCAGTAAGGTGGCATCTCCCTGTATGCATATTTCCACACAATACCCACCTAAAGTTTTCCACTAGCATAGGTCTGTTGTGATGTTCGGGTGCCAATTGATCATTTCTTCAAAATGCAATATACACATCTGATACTAATTTATGATAACTCTTGGTATTAGCTATGGTTACTACGAAGATGATGGTATATCAAAAGTCTTATTACATTTTTTCCCATCTTCTAAATGGAGCCTCTAGTTTCATTTCTCCTAAACATCACATACGTCATTTCCCTTAAATGAACAAAAGTCCTTCCTGTTATAATTTCGTTCGCATAACCATATTTTTCTGTCCTGTGCCCTGTGGTCTTAGTCTGTTCTGATCAAGTGGAATTGCGTGTAGGATTAATCCTTCACCTGTTTCTTCCTGGCATGTGCATGCATAACCAGCAATTGGTGATGTTCAAGGAATGTGAGACCTTCTTGAGATCCTTTAATGAAAACATTGTCATCCACAAAGTCTGTTCCGCAAGTCACCCGGCATGTCAACATATTGGTGAATTATTCTTTGATGTATTACATGAAATATAGTTGCAACAAATAGTCCTCTCCAGAGTTCAACCGACTATCTCAATGGTTGGTTTTCTGGCTGCGTATTTCTTCAAGGTTACGACTTTAGCCGGCTGACCATACCACTGGGATGTGGCCTTCCAAGGTTTCTCAGGTTCTGGTGGCTTTCTTGACTCTGCTGTAATTGCATCCAGCCTCCTTCCCGAGTACGCGACTTCAGATCAGTCATCATGCACGCTGGTACGGACCTTCCCAGCTAGGTTGCAGTTTTTATCACTTCTCCACAGTCTTTAAATCAAGGACCTCGGTGTGGATGTTGGCTACCAGCTCAAAGATGGTCGTTTGCAACCAACAGTCCTGTTTGTGAAGAGAAAGCAAAAGACAGAGACAAGTGGCCAGCAAATATTCCGAAGGACAAGTCCCTGAACTCTGTATGGGATTGCCTAGTTGGCCAAATAGAGTCTCCCCATCAGCATTTCAAAGGAGAAACCCCTGTGTTCTTTTCCTGGACAGTAGTTCTGATCCTGGAGCAGAGGGCTAAGGGAAGATTCTTTGTCCATGGGCAAATCCATTTTCGCTAGTCTTGGTCAAGTGTTTCTTCAATTCCGTTCGCATTTTTTCATTTTTCGCACTGGATTCAGGGATGTCATAGGTTGTGTGTAATTCCCATTTCACCCCACCACTTCTCATTCTTCTTGCAGAACCTTTTTGGGTGAAATGAGTTCCTCTGTCTGAATCTACTTGCTTCCATCATTCGATATCATGGGATAATTCTGTCTACTAAGAGTCACTTTGGTTTCTGTGGGAGTGTAGGCTTCTTCTAGTGGGATTAAGCCTCTAAACCACGCCCGTTAGTTGATATCTTTGATTCACAAGGAGCGCTTATTTCCGAACCCCGCTTTCTGGCAACGCTCAGTGAAATCAATTTGTGCTTCTCTGAAAAGCCACACCAGTACGGGTTGCCTCCATCTTTTTCGTGGTGCCACTTTCTTATTTACTTTCAAACAAAATCAAAATTTCAGCAGATTGCTCTGAGCTACCGTCCACAATCCTCAGAACTCCAATAGTGAGGTTTAACGGACATGAGCCAAGGCCCTCCGTTCCGGCAAGTGTCTTCTTCATGAACTTTTCTCCAATATTCCGCCTCATCGACAATGGGCAGTGACACCAACCTTGACTCCGATCCGACGTCTTCGCATCCCTCTGGGGTTTTGAACAGCATTCCTCTTTCTGCCAACTCATCAACTTTTCCTTTTTCTCTGGCTCGCATTCCTCCTTTCTCGTCTCTCTTTTCCAGTATTGGTATATCATTCATTGACCAACGTCTATCTCCGCCCTGCAGCTTCCTTCGCCACCATTTGTCCGCTCCATCAGTTTCCGCACACCTCCGTGTGTCCCCTTCTGATATGTCGCTCAACATGGACAATTGATACTCGGCTGGGGAATTGCAAGGCTCTAAGGCTGGTTCTACTAACTGCACTTGGCTCTATTTGCCTTCAATTGCCTGATATACTCTCTTTCTTTCCAGAATATTCCCAATGTGTGCACCACCCACATGGCATACTTGGAATCAATTCGCCAAATCATTACTGTCAATGCCCCTCAGCAAATTCCAAGGTCTGGTCAGGGGCAAGCAATTCACAATTTTCTGGCCTGACCAAGCAAGCTGGAGTGACCCTTTCCTCTATTTCCTCACGCTTCCCTGGTTACTATTGCAAATCCCAGATTTTTGCTTTCATTTTTCCACCCCGCTGATCCATCTATAAACACCACCTCTCTGCTCTTCTCCAATGAGTCTCTTCAAGTCCTCTCTAACGTTTGTCATGAGATCCACTTGCAAAGACAATCAATGGTCTTCGGTTCCCACGCCTGCCTTGCTCCCTCCAAGAATTCTGCTGGATTTTAGATTCTTGTCTGTTCCTATTATCCACATCAGGAACTGGTTCTCAAAATGGTTTCATACTTAATATCCTTCCCTTCGGTCAATCCAAGTGGTAGCTCAGCTGGCTCAAAACTGAGTTGACCTGATGAGGCGAACTTGCACCACAAAGCTCCCAAAGGTTAACTTCTTTGCTCTCCACACCAACTTTGCTGATTGCTGCCACAGCCTGAACACAAACGGCCATCCTTTCACAACCGGCTCAAACCCTTGCTTAGGAGGCTACGCGGCTTGGTACTGCCCCCCGCCCTCTTTTGGGCAAGGACTCCAATGCTGTTCGTTACCCTGAGCACCGCCATATACAATGATGGTAATCTTCAGGTTTTGGCAAAGGCTAAAACCTGGAGCGGTTTGACAAAGTCCCTTCTTCAACTCTTCCCACGCTTTATCACTACTTCCCTCCTCCATTTTAATGTTGCTTCTCGCATTTCAGGCACTTTTCCTATGCAAAAACTGTGCCAACAAACTGTGAATTGGTCTATACCCAGATTCCGTGCAATTACCTTTAATAATCCCAATGCTTTCTGCACTCTTGTCTTGTTCCTGGGAGGAGCCAAGCCTCATGATCCCCTTCACCCTTTTTTCAGGGTCCAAGGACTAACCCCTGCTGAATGTAATTGTTCCCAGAATAGTTTCACCTTTTTTTCAACAAACTGAAGCTTCTCTTTTGAGACTTTCAGCCTGCTCTTCAGCCAATTCAAACAGACTCACAGAAGCCACTCTCAGGATCCGCTTCTCTTTCTCCCTAGTTAACAACAGTCATTCCACCGTACTGAATTAGGGTGATTCCTTTCTCTCAAACAAACACGCAACTTTTCTTGCCAACGCCTGTCCAAACAACAAAGGGCTCTCGGTAATCCCTGGAGGAAGTACCGTCCACCTCAACTGTGTTTCCTTCCACTCTCAGCGATCATCTCTATTCAAAGGCAAACAAGTCTTCTACTCGCCTGCCTCCAAGGGGCATGCCCAAAAGGCATCCTTCAGATCTATCACAGTAAACCATTTGTCTTG
>BHFT01009054.1:0-48669 GCA_004320025.1 Laticauda laticaudata
TATCAAAGTTAATTAGTTTGCAGCAGCCTTTTAACCAGGGATTCATAAGACTCATTAAAAGGTTTCTGTTCCCTTTGTTATTGTTTGTCTTATTGGAAAAGGGTTTGGGTCAGAACAGCAACAGGAAAATCCAAAATGCATACTTTGCCACTTCAGCTAAATAAGAATGAAATATTCCATGCTTTAGAACATTTACATATCATGTGAAATGTCAGAGAGGGTGATTTAGTTGGGGATCATTGATTCATATAAACCCTGCAATCTTATTTTTTACATTTCTTTTATATTTGGTTCAAATACAATGTAATTGTATCTGCCATTCAGACACAATATTATTTATATGCATTAAATTTTATACTCTGGTTTCCCTTTACATCATATAAATCTTCACATTAAATAATATTAAAGGGATCTTGGAGTCCTAATGGGTTCAACTTAAATATGAACCAAAAATGTGTGACAGCAGTCAAAAAAGCCAATCCAGTCCTAAGCTGCATTAATAGGGAGACAGAATCAAGATCACATGAAGTTCTAATACTGCTTTACAAAGCCTTAATAAGGACGTACTTGGAATACTGCATCCAGTTCTGGTCACCACAATATAAAAAAGATGTTGAGACTGGAAAAAATCTAGAGAAGAGCAACAAAAATGATAAGGGGGGGCAGAGGCTAAAATGTACAGGATTTGAGTATGTCTAGACTAACAAAAAGGACGAGAGGAGACATGATAACAATAGCAGTATTCCAATATTTGAGAGGCTTCTACAAAGATAAGTGGGTCACATTATTTTCCAAAGCACCAAAAGGCAAGACGAGAAACAATGGATGGAAACTAAGGAGAGAAGTCACCTAGAACTAAGGAGAAATTTCCACATGGTGAGAGCAATCAATCAATGGAATAATTGGATAATCATTTATCTGAAATGGTATAGGGTATCCTGCTCAAGCAGGGGATTGAATTATGAGACCTCTAATGTTCTTATAAGTCTACTAGTATACTATGGATTTTGCCAACTTCTAAACAAGATATAAGCATACCAAAAATGATTCATGTGCTCTCCCAGTTACCTGTTCTTTTCAGCATAACTATATGTTATTAGCATGAAAGGTATATTTAACAATAATCATGGGCATTGTTCTAAAAATATAATTGAACATATAAAGCATTCTAGCTCTTATGGTCTGTTATGCTGGAATTGCCTTAAGTATTACACACTAGATGTTATATATTTCCACATTTCACAGTATAATTCTTTCCAGAAATAATTTTATATTCCTTTTTTGGTTTTATGCTACAAGAATTAAAATTTGAATCTTTATTATAGAAACATAGAATGTGCAGTTTTACCACTTCAATATCTGAAACTGCTGCTTATTTCATTCATTACAGAATCTCTGCTGGTATTCAGAATACAGAAAAGTAGCCTTTCTTTTGGTCAGGATTCATGAACTATCTCTGTTATTTTTGCTTTTTTAAAACAGGTGCCAACATGAAGCACAAATACTTTTTATTTATAACTAAAATTACACTTAACTTTCCATTAGATGGTGACCATAACCTATAACGGAATCCCAAAGCTATTCAAAGTTTTTTAAAAAATCAGAACACTATCCTGCAGTTGTATACCAGTAGGAAGGAAGTGATCAATAGCATCTTTGTAAATCAGTTCAATCACATTTGGTCCCTCAGCTATGGACTAAGCAATTAGCGACCTCTGTTGGCAAGTTCTCAGAATAAGAGAAACAAAGAAAGTATTTCCTGAATAATTCTGGAGCACTTGGAATTCATTTATTTCTTCATCATACTTTAAAAAATAATTTCTAACATAAGCAATAATAATATAAGCCAATTTGATTTTCTTTTCCTTCATAGAATGGAAAGGTAGTTCAAACACACATTTTTAGAAGGACTACTGTCATTCACTGAAAAACTAACTTCTAAAATGGTCTGCATAAAATTGCCATTTAAAAATAAGGCTTTTATTTAAACAAAGGATTAGCAGAGATGCTACAATATTTCAAAATATTGTTCTTTTTTTCACCTTCCGTTAAAATGACTGATAAAAATTATTTCAAACTTAATTCTGCAGAGAGAGAGAGCACAACTAATTGATCTGATCTGGGGATGAAAACCATTTCATTCAATAACTGCTTATACTATTGATTTTTCAAACATTAAATGTTACTTATAGCAAACCAGTTCATTATCTGGTGTATGTAGAAAGAAATGATTATCCTTTTTATAAAGGAGATATATCTTTTCCTAAAATTAAGAATATTATGCAGAACAACCACGATCAGTGTTTCCTTAATTTAAGATAGAAATTGGTGCTTAGTTGATTTAATGCTTGTCTCCCATAGCTGTCAAGAAGAAAGGCAGACTGACAGGAACATGTATAAAATCTCGCATATATTTCAGTTTCTCAAGGAACCGAAGATGATATCGTAAACACTGGCTGCGATTAAAAAAGGTGGCCCCTTGGGTTTAATCTGTTCTTTTAGTCAGTTCCACTGGAGACAAGAATTGAAAAAAAATTTCCGATTTAGAGCTCCTTTTCTCGAGTCAAGGGAGCGGAGGGGCATTTTCCTTGAAACAAAGGCAAATGGAAAGGATTGGGGGGGGGGAGAATCACGAATCTCCTCTGTCCCCCACCCCCATGATATACAAAATATCTACTAAGAAGTAACCTTACCATTATGAATCATTCACCGATCCTCCCGCCTTCTTTACTTTCTTGACCGAAAGTCTTCCCCTCCTTTTATTTTGCTGCCAATGACATTCATTATTCATAGTTCGGGGCGTGTCTTAAGGAGGGGATCTATATAGGCACCAACTGCGGCTGAAAGAGAGATCAGAGGGAGCAAAGTTAAGAGAGCGAGTTGCAGGCAACGAGGAGATTTAAACGACAAAAAGGATAATTTTCTTCTTTAAATTACTATTATTTTGCATCACCTTTTCTTTCCTGCCTTTCTTCTCTCTTCTCCCCCGAGCTCATCTTATTTTATCGTTTTTGGGGAGGGACTCTTAAGAAATTGTGTGGCGAATTGGGGGGGTGGGCGTAATTTCCAAAATAAGCTATTTTTGTAGCTTTGAAAAGGAAGGAGCTTTGGAAACAGAGAAATATATACCTCTGAATGACTATTGATATTAAAGGGCAAATAGGGGAATTGTTCCTACGGCAGAACTGGAGGGATTGAGACTCTTTACTTCTAGCTTATTTCTGCGAAAGAGATTTGTCTTCTCCAGGCTTTGGAGTTAGAAGGTTCATATCTCTAACCTCCTGCCAGCTTTTTTAAACTTTAGGGGGCTCCCGCAGAAGCTGCAAGGAGCTACGCTTCTTGCCCTCTCTCTTCCAAGGCAAGCTTGTGCTGTGTGCCCTCAATATACAGAAACGTGTGTGCAAGAGTGTAAGTGAAGTTGTGCATTTCTGTTTCTGTTGGTCTTGCCCTGGGCACGAGGGGTACCCGGGTCGATCAGTGCACACTGCTCGAGGTTGTTTGCAGACCCTCTTTACTCTCTGCCTGCCACACTTAATCCTTTTTTCGTCCCTCCTCCCTGCCGCTGTTGCTATGGTGTCTGGGCTCTACATGCTACTTTGGGCAGTGGTGACGGCAACGGCGCTGCTGAGCCGGCTGGCGGTGGCGGTGGGGCCGGTGGTCCGATGCGATCCGTGTGACACGCGGGCTTTGGAGCAGTGCAAGCCCATGGTGCCAGAATGCCCGGAGCTGGTACGCGAACCGGGCTGCGGGTGTTGCTTAACCTGCGCTTTGCAAGAAGGACAGCCGTGCGGCGTCTATACCGAGCGCTGCGGCTCCGGGCTCAACTGCCGGCCTCGAAGCGACGAGCCGAAACCTCTGCAGGCACTACTCGACGGCAAGGGGCTCTGCATGAACGTGAGCGGCGACGCGGCGGGCGGCAGCAGCAGTAGTTCCTCCGCCGGCAACAGGGTGCGTGACTTCCTTCTGCGCGGGACCCATGGACCAGGTAAGAAAACAAAGAGCGAGTCGCGTATGATTCCCCCTCGTCGGAGATCCCCGGCGGCGGCAGCAATAGCTTGGCCTGCTGCTTAGAAGGTTGTAGTGCGCGTGCGCAACTCGTAAGGCAGGTGTGGTGGTTTGTGCGAAACGAACAGTTCCCGCATTCCGCGGCTGGTTTGTACTGCCAATCTCACTTCACTTTGAAGATCCCGTCCGATTTTTCCCCTCGGCCACGATCCGCCATTAAGATAGAACTGAGAGAGAAAACTGTCCAAGGTTTCGAAGTAGTGATCTGTTCTAAGCTGAGAGTTCTTCCTCCTCACGGGCGAGTTCAAGACTTTGATCCATGCACTGCACTGTGTAGCTGGAGGCGGGACAGTAAGGTTGGTAGAATTTGTTGCTTTCGTTAATGTGTACGTGCATGTGAAGTTCAACCATTGGGGTAAAAAATATATTGCCTTTAGATGATAAGTGCATAGCGTGAGTGGATGGATACAAGTGCGATAATTCTTTATTATTAGCCCCTATTAGGAATAACTGTTGATACTTTGTAAAGTCCAATGCTTTTGAGTTAAGTACGCTAAGTATACACGAGTCCGTGTTTCAAATAGTTTGAAATCCAAGTGAGTTCACTAATAGATGACTTTCTTTCGACATGCAAAGGCAATTCCATATAGCAAGCCAGCTGTGTGTCTTGATGGTGCCTGATTCCTATGATATCTATGTGCAAATTTCTCTGGGCAGTCTTGGTGATGAAGTGATATGAATATATAATGTCATATGCAACTTCAATCTGTATTGATCAGGAGCATTTAAGGTTTACTTTACTATACATTTGGCCAATGTATAGCAACAGTTAATAGTCATTAGCCAGTATATTTTGCTACCAATCTTTTCATTTCTGTTCCTATCTGAAGTAAGCTATTCTTGTTAGAAAACAACTTGTTTTCGCATAAAAAGTGCATTCTTATATCAGTTTTATTTATTAGTTATTGAAATGAAATAACAGTGACAGTTTCTTTTTGTAACACACAAAGTATTTATACTGAGATCCATGAATTATGCCATTTTATATTAAAGTGTTATTAAGTTAAACAATTACTACCAACCTCCTTTCCATCAAGGGAGGACTGCACAAGTCAAAAAGAGGGTTTGGAAAATATTTACAGACCCCTCACATCCTGGACACGCTAATAGGGCACTGCACACCAGAACAACTTTTGAACAGTTTTTTCCAAACACCATTACTCTGCTAAACAAATAATTCCCTCAACACTGTCCAACTATTTACAAAATCTGCACTACTATAATTATTAACCTTCTCATCACTCCTTATCACCCATCATCTCCCACTTATGACTATATGATTGTAACTTTGTCTCTGGTATCCTTATGATTTATATTGACTGTTTCCTAGTGTGATTGCTTATTGTACCCTATGACTATTATTAAATGTTGTACCCTATGATTCTTGACTCTTGACGAATGTATCTTTTGTTTTATGTATACTGAAAGCATTTGGACCAAGACAAATTCCTTGTGTGTGCAATCACACTTGGCCAATAAAGAATTCAATTCACTTCTATTCTATTCTATTCCATTCTATTCTATTCTAAATGCGTTTATGGGTGCATATGTAATAGATTATATAAGTTACATGTACAAATACATCCATCCTTAATGCTTCAGAACAATTCTTCCTAAATTAATAGTTCTGCAAAATGATATTCCTTTGCCTCTTTGATTTTCTAAAAAGTGGAAGAGAACGGAGAGGGAGTTTCTGTTCTGTGTTCTGTAATCAGCAGACTGAACAATGCAATAAAATTAGCTTATCTGATTTCAGAGGTGAGAAACAAAGAGAAACTTAAAATGGATGGACTTCAGACTGCCCCTCTCCATTGTAGAAGCAGTGCAGTTTTTCACTAATCCACATAGTTAACATCTGCATACATAATACTTTTCCAGAACACAAAAGTTAGGATTTATTGATGAGATATATTAAAATAAATTCCACAGGAAAGCATTTGTAAGGAACCACTTCCCATCTTTATCTCTCTTTTCCTCCTCCTCACATTCAGTTTCTATACTTGCTTAATGTCCATCTTCTTTTCTACCTTTTCATCTCAGAATTTGGCTACAAATCAACTTTTACATTGTTTCTCAGAATTAACTCATTATTTTTGATAAATACATATTTTTGATCCCCAACCCTTTTGGCATCAGTTCCATTACCTTGGGAAGCTGCAAAGGCTGGCCAGTTGCCAGTTGCTCAAAATGCAATTCCATAAATGGGAGGGGCGATCATTGGAAATTCAAATAGGTGTTAGAAGCACTCATATGGGAAACTGGCATTATTTAAAATGGTTGTTAAGTGACCAGATGTAAGTTAAAGAGTATTTATTCATTCAGAATAAAAAATAAAATTCATGGACTATCAGTGACCAAGAATGAAAGGAATTATGAAGGGATTCACTGAAAAATTTATTTGTCAATATGATTTAATTAAAATGGCTCATTTAATGGACATAGACCAATGGGATGTCAAACTCAAGGCCTGGAGCCAGATTTGGCCCATGGGGTGCTTAGATCTGGCCTGCGGTGCCATCTTGTAAATAGCAAAGGACCAGTCCGTGATGCCTGAGAGCAGAGCTCAGGGGGGCTGCACATGGTCCTTGCGGACTCCATTTTTGCTGGCAAAGGGTTGCAAGATGCCATTGCAGACTAAAATGGGGTTTGGAAACCAGTTTTCACTGGCAAAGTACTTGGACCACCTCAGGCACCCCCAACAAAATTGACATCAAGCTGACCATGCCCACTCTGCCCACATTCCCCCCCCCCAAAGTCAAACACAACCCTGATGTGGTCCTCAATGAAATCGAGTTTTACACCCCTGACATAGAGGATGAATCTGGCTATATAGTGGGGCTTTTTCATTAGAAATCAAACTTTTTTAAAAAGAAGACTGATCTGGTATACTTGAAGCATTTAAAAAGACACCTGTAGAGGTGAACCTTATTTTACCTATCCCATAGTATAGTCTGCATTGTTCTATATGATAGGCAGTTGTGATTCAAGGTGTGCCCTCTGTATTTTGAGATAGATCCAAGATTTTTTTACAGAGAAGAAATGACTGATAAGATATCCTGGATGACAGAGTACCGTGAGTAATATTCTCCTGTTCAGTTTCCCCATGCAGCAGCATTCACTATGCTTAGGATTTTCTTCTGACAAGATCAGAGGGTATTCCCCAACCCAAATCCTAGCAGGCAGGCATAAACCATGCATGTATTATAAAATATGTCATAAGAATCTGTGCAATGTACTGAAATATTCCAAGTTTCTTGATAGATCTTTCAATGAAGGTAGAAAGCTGTCAAACTATTGTACTAGATGCTGTTGTTTACAGATGAATGTGAACAAATATGAAGGTCATTACTGATCAGCATATGACACATTATGAAGAGGGATTAGTAATAGACTTCTTTCTGAGGTGTGCTATAGAACAATGTAGACCTTACTATTTATTAATTTATGAAGCTCCTAAAATGGAAAAATGGTTAGTAATTGGCCTTATTCATAAGGTGGCTTTCTAATAAAAATCCAGGTCTGAACTTCTGAAATAATATATAATTTGTTCTTTTTTAAAAGGGTAATGTCTGGCAACACCAATCAATTATACACTAGAAGATTTGGGAGTATATTTTTGGCAAAACCAGTATTATTGTTTTTTTCCATGAATGTATCTGCTCCAGCAGATGCTCATTTTACTTTTGGCAGTCCTAATTTGTGGTGTTCAGGTACTTTAAGATACCCCCTAAATGTATCCATGAAGAATAAGCAATGCAAAAAACAAACCCATTTGGAAATTGTTTTGTTTCTATTTAAGAATAATTTAGAAAAAAATAATTTGTCAATAATTAGTTCAGCTGGTTACTATAGGACAGTCATTGTTAACTTTTTTCGGCTCCTGTGCCAAAAATTGCACATGCGCAAGCATGCACACACTCACATGCCAGCACCCAGAAGGCAATGCAGCTCCCCCTGCACATGCACGTGCAATCCCACCCCCTTACCTTCACTGTGCTTCACAGCTGATTTTTCAGCTGGTTTGAAGCTTTTTTTGTCCTCCCAAAGGCTTGAAAAAAGCCTCTGCAAGGCTTTTCAGGTTGAATAATAGGCCCCTTAGTCACTTCTGGTATTACAGGAAGTGATGAAACAGGCCTATTATTCATCCTGAAAAGTCTTGCAGAGGCTTTTTTCAAGCCTCTAGGAGACGGAAAAAGGCCTCAAACCAGCTGAAAAATCAGCTGTGAGGCATGCGCAATGAGGTAAGTTTGCCTGTGGTTCGCATGGTGGCACAAATGGCTCTGTGTGCCATTTGTGGCACACATGCCATAGATTCACCATCACGGCTATAGGGATAGACTTCCCAGGACATTGGAAACTCAGGTTCTGAGAAGGGGCTACTGGATTTGGATGTTCAAATCCAGATCCAGTAGTTTGATATTCTTTACTGTCACCTTATGCCTATCTATATAACATAGTCTTTCTATAGGTATTACTGTATTATTTAAAGTCATTTTTTCCCTCAAAAAGTCAAAAGGAAATATTTTTAATATGAAGAGTGGGTCAGATTTTATCATTGGTATCTTAAATAGTTCAATGAGAAATTATACAAATTAATTTTGTCATATTTTAATAATAGACATTAAATTTATGTACATATATGTGCATGTTGGAAAGGGATTTACAGAGCTGAAAAATATGTTTAAAAATGGAGCTGTACTTATATGATAAAACAATTAATAATAAAAAAGAAAATACCATTAAAATTACATATAATACTTAAAAGGTTAAATGTTGATGAAGCACAGAAGTAATTATACAAAACAAATAATTTTGCTTCCTTCACCATTTGTTGGAAATGTATTCTCCTCCACTGCTTTTGCCACTTGTTTAGTGGCAGTGGAAAGATATTAATAGCAAGTACCTAGTGTTACCCCACTCCTTCCTCTTTTGACAACATGTCATAGGCCTCTTCTGAGTGGGCTTTTATTTTCTGTAACATGAATAGCGTTTTTCCCAAAGTAGAACTTTTTATAGTACTATATCATTTGTATTATTTTTATAGCTTAATATAAAGTTGGTATGTTTCTGGGTCCATTCTTTATTGGTGAATATATTCCCTGTTAATAGTTGTGCCTTTTAGGAGTTATTGCCACAGGTGCTTTTTGGCTGAAATATAAACATGCAATGAGCTTGGGAAATATTAACTTCAATAAAATACACAGAGGAAGTGTAACCAGGTCCAGCTGGAGAAAAATTAAGTGTATACACATACTTCTTAACTGTATAGGAGCTTACTGTCTGCCACATATTTAAAACATTTCCTTTGTGAAAGTGACATTTTTTAAGTCTCAGAAAAAATCAATATGCATATTTGTTTTTAGAACCATAGCACTGTAATATTCACAGCACTGAAAGCAATTATCATTCCCTTCAAAATAGCAGAAAATATGAAGTAATAATTCAATAGTGTCAGGTGGCAATGGGAAAGGAGATGGTTTCGTGTACACAATCTAATCCTTAGATGAGTAAATGGAGCTTTGTGCGCTTGCCCACTACTTGCGTGGCTCAGTTCCCAGTGGGCTGTCGACTGGTATCAGGTCATGGACCAGGAGTTGGGGACCCCTGTTTAAGATTTTTTAAAAATTACTAATAATTAGTAATTACTATTTAATAATTCAATTTTACCATGACAGATTATACTATGTTGACACTCATTTAGGAAAAACCTTCATGGCAAACTCAAAAATAGATATGCTTACAATATATCTTTTAAATAATAAATAGGCAACTATTTCAATCCTTTAAAAGTCAAGTTAACATCCCAATAGATTCAGATTTAGGAGCAATTCAATCCTGGTACAATTCTGCCCTCTTCTGGTGAGAGTTAAAACTTATTTAAATACAGAGAAGGCAGTTTTCTAGCTGTACATGTAGTCCTCAGCTTACAAACACAACTAAGCCCAAAATTTATGTTGCTAAGTAAGAAATTTGTGAGTTTCCCCCCATGTTGTGACTTTTCTTGCCACAGTTGTTAATTGAATCATTGCAGTTGTTAAATTAGTAACACTGTTGTTAAGTGAATCTGGTTTCCCTATTGTCTTGTCAGAAGATTGCAAAAGGTGATGATATGACCCTGGGGCACTGTGACTGTCATAAATATGAGTCAGCATGGCTACACAAAGATCTCTTTGGCAAATTGAAAGAAAAAAAGGACAAGTACAAAAAATGGAAAGAAGGACATACAAGCTAGGCAGAATATCAGAATCTGCAAAGACAAAGTCAGGGTAGCAAAGGCTCAGAAACGAACAAAGACTTGCAAACAAAAGTCAAAGATAATAAAAAAAGTTTCTTCCAACATATAAATAACAAGAAAAAAAATCAAAGAAACAGTCAGTCCACTAAAGAGAGAAGATAGCAAGGAAGAAACAGGCAACAGGAGAAAAACATAACTGTAAAAGACATACCAGAAATAAAAGTTAAAATAAACAAAAAAATAGTAAGAGACACACTTGTCTGATCTTGATGAAAACAAATCACCAGGGCCTGATGGATTATATCCCAGAGTTTTAAAGGAGCTGGCAAAGGTCATCTCAGAACCACTGCACCGTATCTTTCAAAAATCCTGGAGCACTGGGAAACTACCGAGAGATGGCTGGAAAAGAGCTGATGTGGTTTCCATCTTCAAAAGAGGAAAAAAAACAGACCCAGGAAACTATAGACTAATCAGCCTAACATCAATACCCGGGAAAGTACTGAAAAAGATAATAAAAAAACAGATCTTCCAACTTCTAGAAACAAGTAAAGTATAACTAGTAGTCAACATGGGTTTGTTAAAACAGATCATGCCAAACCAATCTTATTATTTCTTCAACACAATGACTAAATTAGTAGACCAGCAAAATACTGTTGACATAATATATTTAGATTTCAGCAAGGCATTCGACAAAGTAGACCACAACCTACTTCTTAGTAAGCTAGAAAAAGGTGGAATAGATAGCACCACCACTGGATGGATTTGCATCTGGCTGGCAAACCATACTCAATGAGTAGTCTTAATGGGTCTAAGTCTACATGGAGGGAGTAAGCAGTGGGGTGCCACAAGGTTCGGTCTTAGGCCCAGTACTCTTCAATATCTTCATTAACGACTTAGATGAGGGAATAGAAGGGGAACTTCCCAAATTTGCAGATGATACTAAGCTGGCAGGAATAGCTAACACCCAAGAAGATAGGCTCAAGATCCAGATGGATCTTGACAGAGTAGAACACTGGGCCATATCTAATAAAATGAAATTCAATGTAGAAAAAAAGTAAAGTCTTACATTTAGGCAAGAAAAACCAAAAATACATATAAAGACTGGGTGAAACCAGGCTCAATAGCAATAACTGTGAGAGGGATTCTTGGAGTCTTAGTGGACAACCAGCTAAATATGAGCCAGCAGTGTGCAACAGCAGCCAAAAAAGCTAATGCAATCCTAAATTGCATTAACAGAGGATACAGTCAAGATCAAGGGAAATACTAATACCACTCTATAAAGCCTTAGTAAGACACTTAGAGTACTGCAATCCAGTTTTGGTCACCATATTATAAAAAAGATGTTGAGACTCTAGAAAAAGTACAGAGAAGAGCAACCAGGATGATTTAGGGACTGGAGGCTAAAACATACAACGAACGGTTGCAGGAACTGGGCTTGGCTAGTCTAGTAAAGAGAAGGACCATGGGAGACATGATAGCGGTCTTCCAGTATTTGAGGGGCTGCCACAGGGAGGAAGGGATCAAGCTATTTTCTAAAGCTCCTGTAGACCAGACAAGAAATAATGGATGGAAACTGAACAAGGAGAGATTTAACCTGGAAATAAAGAGAAACTTTTTGACAGTGAGAATAATCAACCAACGGAGCAGCTTGCCCTCGGAAGTTCTGGGAGCACCATCACTTGAGACTTTCAAGAAGAGATTGGACTGCCATTTGTCAAAAACGGTGTAGGGTCTCCCACCTGGGGAGGGTTGGACTAGATGACCTACAAGGTCCCCTCCAACTCTGATTATCTGTATCAGTTGTCAAACGTCTGAATTTTGATTATGTGACCATGGGGATGCTGCAATGTATTAAGTGTGAAAAATGGTCATGTCGTTTTTTTCAGTGTTCTTGTAACTTAGAATGGTCACTAAGCAATCTGTTGTAAGAACTACCGGTATAGAGTTCAAAAGTATAATTAGGAAAACAAATCAATGTAGAGTATATAGGCCACTTTTCAAACATTTAAATATAAATGAAAGATGCACAAGCCTTGCAACCCAATAATCATGTTGAAATTATAGGTTGAAAAGGTTCTCGGTTCCTTCAGTCATGGAAACACTGAATTCTAAACAGATGCTATTACCTATATGATCCCTAAGGCTGCCATCTTAAAACCATGTGCTTTGAACTATGTATTGCATTCAGGACACAATACATATGTATTTTAAGTATTGTGGCATCAGTGGCAGATCATTTTCTATATGTAATCCTTAATCTAAATATATGCACAATATTTATTTAGATTTCTACTGTGTTATGCTTCCTCAGAATTAAACTGACCTGATTTTTTGTTTGCTTGCTATTCAGTAATGTTCTATGTCAATGATGACAAAATATAAATAATATTCAATATTTAAAAGCACTTCATAAGTTGTTATTTATTAAACTGACATTGGCTAACAGCTTGTTGAACTTGTTTTTATTTGAAGGGAATTCCAGTGATTCAGATGAAGACCAGAATATTAGTAGTACAGAAAATCAGTCTGTTCCCAGCACCAACAGGATGTTAGATTCCAAGTCACATGTCCATCAGACCAAAATAGATGTCATAAGGAAAGAATATGCCAAAAATACCCAGCGCTACAAGTATGATTCACAAAGCACAGACACACAGAATTTCTCTTCTGAATCTAAACAGGAGACTGAATATGTAAGTATTTAAGTTTGTTACATACTTACTTGCTTACAAATATGTAAGCATTTGTTTAACAACATACTGATAAAATACTGTTTAACAGTGTTATATAGATCCATGTCTTCATTACATCATTTTAATTTTACAGATTTATTAATTTACTTATTTATTTAATTTGTATTGCCACCAATCTCACAAAGTGAGTCTGGGCAATTAACAAAGTTTAAAAAAATAAAAGCATAATAATAATAATAAAATAATAAATAATAAAAATTAAATAAAAAATTAAATAATAAAAATTAATTAAAACAATAAAAAAGTTAAAATACACATCCTGAGTTTTTGCTGCCATCAAAATTATTAGAGTACTGATTTAGTGGAATTGGAAGTTTTGTTTATAAATTTTACTATGTTATTCTATGATTATTCTATAGGTGATTTAAATATTTACTCTTATGGAATTACCCACCATTTATAGTTAAAGATTTTATTTCATTTTATTTATTTATTTTTACTTAACCTTTATTGTTTTTATAAATAACTCTAGGTGGCAAATGTACTTAATATATCTTTCTTTTTTTATTTTCCCTATAACAACAGCCCTGTGGATTTGGCTAAGAGAGAGGGTGATTAACCCATAATTACCCAGTTAGTTTTCATGCCCAAAGCAGACTAGAACTCATAGTCTCCTGATTTTTTTATCTTGGTGGCTTAACAATATACCACATTAACTTTAGTTTGAAGATGTCACCAAACAGCATCTTCAATTACATTTTAGTAAATATAAAAGTTTTTGTTTGGGGAAAACATTGCAGTTTTTTTTAAGAGAAGATGGAAAGAAAGAATTTTCTTGATTTACTTGCTTAAAAAATATTTTATTTATTCATTATCTATTGTTAGAGTTACATCCTGCCTTTTGTTTGGAAACTCCAAGAAGCATATGTAGTGTTTCCTCCTTCCGTTTTTCCCATTAACAACTCCTGTGAGTTAAATTGGGTTAACTAGTGGCTTTTTGTGGTTGAAGCTGGGCTTCACCAAAGGAGATCCACCATAAATACCCAAGCTGGTGCCATTATGCTCCTTTACCTTTTAAAAGTACATATTTTCTTCTTGAGTTTGTGAATAATGTTTCTATAAAATAATCAGACCAGTAAACACTTAGACAAATATTGTGATTCCTGTTCCAGAGAATGTCTAGTAATTTCACAAGATGTAAACCTTTTAATAAAGTAATCATTTAGAAATTAAAAAAATTAAAGAAGAATGTGTACATTCATCCATGCCTATGTTGTTTTTCTGGCAGTAATGGATTGATTCACTTTTATTCCTCCCAATAGACAAGACAAATTATTAATAAATATAAAATTTCTTACTTATACTCTGTGAGTTTGCATCCCAAGCAGCAAATTCCAATGAGTATAGTGAATGTAAGATTCTGAAACAACTTTTGGCTGTCTGTCAAAAGGTGTCTACTGCTCCCAAAGTCATGTCTAGCTTCCTTAGTGATTGCTCTGCCCTACAGAAATGCCTTTGGGCAAAATAACACATGGGGATGAAGTGGCTACTGTTTCTTGTTCCTTATGTGCAGTGTGCGAACAAAGTTTGCAGGCCAGCCGAGTTGTAGGAAATGTGAGCATAGAATACTGTGGTTCATGTACTGTTCTTGGCAGAAAATCTGCTTATCCCCCATGTCTATGCCAACAGGCACACAAAACATTGCTGGGTATTTCTTGGCTTTGCATCAAAACATTCATAGCTGATCTAGACACAGTGTTGTGTTGTTGAAAAGAAAAAAAAATTGCAGGAGGGACTACTCCAAAAGCCTACAGAAATAAAAATGTTTGGAGTCTCAAAAAATGCAAAAAGTATCTGTCTTGCTAATTCTGTCATAAAAAGTCTCTCATTTTTCAGAGGCAGTCCATGGATTTTGGCTTTCAGAGTATGTTTCTCTCTTGAACAGAAATAAAATAGATATAATAATTGTATTTCAGTGCAGTCACTTTTTAGCTGATGAAAGTACTCAAATTCAAAAATCAGAAGAATTCCGTTTCATTGGTAGTGATGTACCTTTATAAGTTTCCCTATATAAACTGCAGCCATATTTAGGATAAGGGAGAGAGAAGAAGATGACAGAGAATTAGACAAAGGATGACTGCAGGTTCCCAAACACTTGGTTACTGGAAATAATCATGCATCGTTATTTGGAAAAAAAATTTCTTATATTTTTATGCCAGATTCACCCAAACTTCTCAAATTGTTTTATCTAAAAATTGCTATGGATTCTGTTTTCATGAAGTTCAGTGGGTCTGGCTTTTGAGAAGATAAGAACAGGAATTGACTAAATATTTTATATTTTTTATATTTTATATAAAATATTTTATATTTTATATTTAGGCTTAAGAAATTTCAAAGTTATCCCAGATTTTAGGTCAGAAAATGGTTTATAAATTTGCAAAAGATAGTAAACATTTCATTTCCAACTTTTTTCTTTAACCACGAAAGCTACAAATGTAGTTTTACAAATAAAATTGTAATATTTTTGAAAAATTCAGTCCTCTCATGTTCGTTTCTACATTTTACATATACTGTATGGAGAAAATGTGTTTTGTTTTCAAGTTTCAGAAAAATAATACTTCTTCAAATGCTTTGGTGAAATGCTTCCACTTGTTCTTACAATGTTTTAGTGGTCCAGTTAAAAAAATAAAATATTTCCTAAATAATATAATTATTATTTTATTATAATTTATAAATATTTCTAAAATAATTTTGTCCTTGGCCACTTCTGCAGGTTGGGTGGAAATAAGACCCTTCCTTCCTTCCTCACAGCTGGGCTAAAAAGGAATACAAAAGTTAGCTTTTGTTCGATTTGAATGCCCTATTTTTGTGATAGGATTGGCGAATGACTGCTGGGGAAAGAAGCAATAAAATATTTCCTTCAAGTTGAGTTCAAATCTATCTTCCACAACCTCAATTGCCCAATCTAGCCCTAACTAGCCCAATCTAGGCCTAACAGCTTCTGGCTTTCTTCCATCTTAAATACTGCTACTTAATTCTCAGGTAAATGTCATTAACAATGTTCAGAGCAATAAATTTACTACTATTCTATTTGCAATTTTCAGATTGCTTAAATTAGTAAGTTTGCTTTTAAAAGCATTGTGAAATAGCAACAAAATATAAGAGCTTGAAATGAGTGCAGATACAAGTTATCAACATAATACCATAGTTTGGGCCCAAAATCCAGTTGTAATATTGCAGTCATAAGTCAAGCTACTCAAGTGATCAGACCTTTTTTTTTCAACGTTTTTGTGAACAAACAATTCACTTAGTGTGTCAACAATTTATTTAAGGGGGGGGGGGTTTACCCGACTATTTACCAGAACCAGCCAAAAAGAGACCAAAAATGTCACATGATTCCAGGATTTGCAATCAGTCACAAAGGCTAATCATTTGCCAAGTAGCTGAAATAGTCATCTGGGAGCATGACATGACAGATGAATGTACTTTATGCATCATAAAGTATACCCATTCTGAGGCCATCATAACTGAACAGTCATAAGATAACCAGTAAGCAATTTACTTACGGATGCATATGAAAATCAAAAGTCTGGACTCTCTAGAGGAAATATTGGTAAGCCGAGGTAATATTGCTAGCATCCTTTATTTCTAGCTGTGGTAGTTGGATTTGATAGGACTTGTGATTCAACAACATCCAAAGAGCTATACATTATAAATACACACAGGACTTCCCTTCCATAAGTACCATTACAAGCTTGACTTTTTATTTACTTTTTAAATTCACATAACTGTCTTTAGATTTACAAGATATGGAAACTTCTTTAAACAAAAGGGTTTTATTAATATTGGAATTGTGTAGTAATATCAACAGGCTGTGTTCTTGGTTGTTTTCTTCTGAAGAAGAAGTAGATGAGATAATTCATCAGTTCCCACAGCATAGACACAATATCAAATATGTTTCCAAATAATTTCAGGCAAAATCATCAGACGCAGTTGGTTTATTATTCTCATCCAAGACATACCAAAATGTATGAACTGTACAATGACTAAGAACACATAAAGGGATGGAGAAGAAAAAAACCCTTTCATGTGTGCAAAAAAATGAGAAGATCCGGGAAGATTAAGGAATTATTCTAAACAAGATTTTTGACATGAAGTTTATTTAAGGACAATTGTGAATGTTCCTGTGCTCTCCCAGGTTGCACTATCTCATACAATTCAATTCATTCCTAACTCACATTTTTACAAAAATCACATGTAGTTGTAGTAGAAGCTTTTGGAAGTTAGTTTTAAAAACATTAGGTTTGTTTAGGATCCAAGTCTTCTTGAATATAAGAAAGAAGTGTATAATTAATTCTGATTCATCTGGAGGAGGAGCCTGAAGTTGACCTTCAATATTACGGTTGGCCACCTGCAAGAGTGTCTTCTCCTCCTCAATCTCTGTGCTTCTTTTAGTATTTTTGCATTGTTTGCTGCAAAGAGCTGATCTTGCTCCCATCCAGAAAAAAAGGAGCAGAGTCAAATTTTTCATTTCTTTTTCCTTGATTTCCAGTAGGAGGAAGTTAAAACATCAGTTTAGAAACCAGGAGACAGAGTTTAGACCTAGCATGAAACTCAGTTAGGTGACATCTCCTTTTAATTTCAGACTCAGTATTTTCATCAGGAGAGCTGAATTTAAAGGGAAGAGCCCAGAAGATGAATATTTTTCAAACTACGGCAATCAGCTACAGCACAGAAAACAATGGGTGGTTTTAAAAAATAAAGCAGCCAGATTCTTAATGTATATGTGTGACAGTGATACGTTCAAAATTTTTTTTTAATTTTCCTTGAGTGATTCTTGTTATTTTATATAAATATACAAACAGCAAATGTTTTATATAAATTTGCATCTTATGGTATAATTAATTATAATTTTATAACAGATACAAACTCAATGCTAACCACTCCAAACTTAATTGCAGAAAGTATGACTTCAGCAACAGAGTGGTCAATGCCTGGAATGCACTACTTAACTCTGTTGTTACATCCTCAAACCCCCCCCCCCTCCTTTAACCTCAAATTATCCACTATTGACCTCACCCCATTCCTAAGAGGTCTGTATAAGTGCAACATCATGCCTCCCCTGCCTGTTCTATTGTCCCCATTTATTTGTAACTATTTTCTGTATTTTTAGGTTTATACTTATACCTATTTTCTTGTAAGTGCTTGACAAAACAAATAAATAAAATACAATAGTATAACATGGATCAGTTGAAACTAGAAGACCTCCAAGGTCTCTTCTAAGTCTATTATTCTATGTTCTAACATACAAGAAATTGTTAATTTATAAAAATATATTGAAATTGAAATTGACAGGGTCCTTGTCGAAGAGAGATGGAAGATACATTAAACAATCTGAAGATTCTGAATGTTTTAAGTCCAAGAGGATTGCATATTCCAAACTGTGACAAGAAGGGATTTTATAAGAAAAAACAGGTGAGATGAACTATTCACTACTGTATTTCCATTTCTTCTTGCAGATGCAAATCTGTTACCGTGTAATCATCATTAAGCAACAACAAAGAAGAATTCATGTTCATTTCTTGCTGTTTTAAATTTAAAATAAATTTGCAATAGTTTAGCGCACTTTTTCCTTAGATCTAAAATGACATGTCAAGTCTGGTTGTTTTTGTTTGCTACTGTGAGGTGGAAGCAGATAAAAAAACCACCAAAAGATTCGTTGATCCAAGGAAAACAAGGTTTTATTCACGTGTCTGCAGAGACGGGTCCCCTCAGGCATTGAAGGAACACAGAGCAAAATTCAGGCAGCATTTTTATCCCCTTGTACGAGGGCTTGGCTCACATTCTTTCTGTTTCCAAATTGATACATATATTTCGAAGGTTCATACTAGCTCCTTATCTAGCAAAAGTAGTTATACGGTTTCTGACATCGCAGCACTTTATTACAGTTCCCCATTGTTCTCGCCTTATCTTGTTTTTTTCTCTTGTGCACAAACTGGAACACTTTCTTATTTAGCAGAACTACTGAGTTTGAGACACACTTCCTTATTCAATTCAATGGGCCATCCAACATGACTTCGGTTCTGCTCACACTACTGTTAATGACAGAATAAACTTCCAACATAAGTCACAAATCAGCTGAACCAGTGCCCTTCAGTTTTAAAAAGGCAACAGCTCTCTGAAGAAAAAAAAGCAAAAAGAAAGAGTGAATATTGTCATCACCATGTGACTGTACAAGATCAATGCTTTGAATTATAAATAGCTGCTTGAGAGTGGCTAGAAAAATTGGGTTAGGTTATGTTACAGATGGCAACTTCAGCAACTCCACATGTCATTCCTTTTTATTCTGTAGAAGATCACTTCTAAAATCTAGCTCGTGAAAATGACATGCAAGAAACATTTATTTCATAGTAGTACTGGCATTTCATCTGGATCAGCCCTTGAAGGTGTGGCCTTCCTGACAAATGTGAATTATTACAGCTATCTCTCATCCAAGCCATTGTTACACTAACAGTGGTCAGTGTAGCTGATTTAAAAATGCTGATAAAGGGCCTTCAGTTAAACAATGCATTTTGCCACTCGATTCATTTTCATTTGATTTTATAAATTATATATAACAATGTTTAGAAAAAATATGCATGTATTCAAATATTAATTAAATTAGAGGTGTTGAATTTCCATGTCTTTAATTCAATATGTATCATTTTGAATAGCAGAAATTTTCTTTGAATTGATTGTCATATTAAGTTGAAAAATTATAAATAAAAAAACTTTTATATACAGATATAAACAAGGGAATGAATATCCAGTTGCACAAAGTGAATAGAAAAATGTTCAGATCAAAAAGTTCTATGATCTGATATATGTATATTTAGAAAAACTGCTGAAAGATCTTACTGGTAACAGAAGGATACCCTGAAAAGCAAATATTTTTAATTGATGCAGATCAAAATAAAGTAAAAACTGCCATGACTAATCCTGGTTCAGGGCTAGACTAGAGTTCTTTGATGACAATCCCTCACTGGCATTTTTTAGTGATTCCATTACTTAGTGCAATGTAGCAAATTCTCTGCATATTCTTCCATTAAGGAGAAGAATTTATATTTTACAGACGATATTCTCTTTGAAGTTGAAAACCAGCAGATAGGTTATACTACTTAGTTTGCAGGATCATATGATCAAATGTTCTTCCATATACATAAAACTCTTTAACCATAACTTTTTAGAGAAAATATTAGAATTAAATATCCCTGATGACTATTTTTGTGGTGTGGAGCTTTCTTGTTTGTTTTATGTGGAGGATTATGAGAGATTATGAGAGATTATGGTGGAGGATTTTTTTCATCTGATCACCAAATCAAAGTACTACAGGTTAGAGTGGAATATAGAGAATATTTTTTTAAACTCTGATTAATTTATAATAAATTAATAGAAATACTGACTTCTAATTGTCTAGAAACAACAGAAATACAGCTCGAGTAAAAAAAAAAGTTTTCAGATGGGTGAAACAAGTGTAAATGTTTATATTGAAGAAATGTGTATTGCTGGTCCCCAGAAGAAGTTCCTAGATTGAGAATTTTGAATTTATCTCTTACCTTTTGGTGAATCTTCAAGGTTTAAGTCTGTTCAGTCTATAATCTAATACAAGCTTCCCTAATACACATATCTATATTTATGCTGAGATTCTAGGAATCATGAGCAGTTTCAGTATATCTTGAAAGCCCATAAACATTCATATATGAACAAGAATATAATATCAAACATTATATAAATAAATTGGATTTATGTATTAATTAATGTTACCAAACATTAATTTAGATGGAACTTCCTTTCAGGTTCTAGATCAAACCTCCCACAGGTGTAGCAATTATTGAAGTTATATTTATTTTTGATTATTATATTGACAAACTTGGCAATCATCCATTTGAAATTTTTGGGAGGGATGTCTGAATCAGAAGTTGCAGATAGCTCATAAGTATGACTACAAAGTTGTTTTTTAAAATCAAACAAATGGACCTGCACATCACAACCTCTTCTTCCTCCTTCCTCCTCTCTCCTCCTCCTCCTCTTCCTCTTCCCCACAGCATAGATTGTACCTTTAAAAGATTTGGTCAGCAGACAATCTATCTTCTTATGATTGATTTCCCAGGAAACAGTTCCAGGTGTCATTTTACAAACATGCAATTTTGATTCCACTGCTTTTATTAGAGAATATTATTGTGTAAGGCATTCAGTATTTTTAGATGGGGTTTTATGTGCTTAGAGAATTGGAAAAGAGGAAAGTCATCATCAAGTTATTAGCCAACCTCCAGAGAATTTGGAAAAGACCAGAGGGTTTCTTTTTTTAAAAAAAATCTGCTCTTTCATTGCTTATATTACTTGATGTTATATATAATATTACATCTTTAGTTTCGAAGCAGCTATACTATTATGGCATCATGTTTAACATTGTCTCCTTTTGCAGTCGTTTTTATGTTTTCCTATGTACCGTTTAGATCAGGAGTGTTAAACTCTATTTCCCTGAGGGCTGCATCAGAGTTGTGGTTGACCTCGGGAGGCCAGGAGGGACATAGTCAGCTTTCCTGCCTTCCTATTTCTCATTCCCATCTCCTTCCTTCATCCCTCCTTCCTTCCCTCCCTCTCTCTTCCTCATTTCTATCTCCTTCCTTCTTCCCTCTCCCCTTTCCTGGGGGAGAAGGCAACTCCTCCCCCACATTCACACCTGCTTTTAAATGTGTCCCTTCTAAAGAGCTGGGGATACCCACTCAGATACCAGCTGCTTGTTTTTCCCCAAAAGAAAAAGAGAAATTGGTGGCCCATGGTCGGTCTTGTAACTTTTTAAGGATTTCAAAAGCTTAATTTTGGGGTCTTGCTTTTGGGGACAATCCCAACCCTCCTCCCTGCACCTCCTTTGTTTCTAAGAAAAAAAGAAATCAGAGAAAGGGAGAAGAACAATCCCTCCCACAGGAGACAAATCCAAGTCAAAGAAGGAACCCTTAAAAATCACTACCTCTTCCACTCCCATTGTTTTTTCTCCTGAAGAAAAAAATCCTCCAGCCCAGAAATGACACTCCCAGAGCTGGAGAGCCTCACTGCAAAGTGAGGAAAAAGAGGAAGAAAAATTTTGCAACTTTAAAAACCCAAGGAGAACTCCCTCCAGCCTCCTCCTTTCCCATGTGGCTGCTTCTAGAGAGACTGGTTGTCTTGGCACTGATCATTGCTTGTTTGGAACTGAAGGATGTGAGCAATTGAGTAGGAAAGCCAGAGTGGGGGAGATCAACTACCAGCTGGAGCAATGTCAGCTCAGTGATTTAGTTTTCAGCTCCCCTTTTTCTTCCTTTCTTTGGTTTCTGGGGATTGAGGTTTACTTTCTGTCTTTGTCTGCTTCCTAAGCAAGGATTGCTGCTTCTTTTGCTGCCTCTCCTCCAAAAAAACCTTTACTTTCTTTCTCCTTCCTTCTTTCCTCCCTCCCTCTCATTCCCATCTTGTTCCCTCTGCACTCAGAAAGAGACAAGGAGCAGGGAGAGATTGGCAGTGCTGCCGGTGACTGTGCTTACCACAGCTATGGCTTTCCCACATGTGGCAGGATGGGGGTTGTTCCAATGAAAGAAAAACCACAGGGGCTGCAAGGCTGGGCCAGAGAGCAGGACATGGAGGCAGTGGTGGGCACAGCTTTATAACTCGATGGCAGCCATCCAGCCTGAAACACAGTGATCATTAGATCTTGCAGGACAGTCCTGGAGCCAGCTACAGGCTGCTCCTGCCACCTCAGCCTCACTCTCCGGGCATCTGCACAAGAAGCTGTGAGCACCCAGGGAGTGGAGCTGAGGTGGCAGGCTGTTCCTTGCTGGCTCCAGGGGCTATTCCTTGTGGCCCTGTGGATCTAAGGCTGACCACATTCTACCCAGATGGTGGCCATCAAGTTATAGATTAACGCCTGGTCAGGCTGGGTCGGAACTTAGGTGCTGGGTGCTGGTCCTTAGCTGTCTCAAGGGAAGCCCCGTAGGCTGGATCTAGCCACATTGTAGCTTGAGACACCCCTGATTTAGACAATTGAGGATTTTCTTCAATTCATATCTAAAGTTGCTATTCTAGCATTATAGTCATTTATATATTTTATAGAAGAGTTTTCTGACTTACAAAATTTCATCTTAAATTCCAGCTCTTAACAAAGACAATTTTATTGACAATATAATATCTTTTTCTGTTTTCCAAACTTGAAAATTCGTAATTCTTTGATCAGTCTGTAGAGAGAGAGGGAAAGGGAGAGGGAGGGAGAGGGAGAGACACTAAACTTAGGCTAGAAATCAGGAGATCATGAATTCTAGTTCCACCTGGTTAATTTTTATTAGTAAGTTTCTCTCAGTCCTGAAGAAGATGGCAAACCATTTCTGAACAATCTTGCCAAGAAAACTTCAGAGACTCGTTCAGGCACTTCAGGCCAGTTGGAGAGAAGAAGGAAGGGAGAAGGATGTTTGGTAATGTATGATCCTTCAAATATTACTAAATAAAAACTTCCATTAAGCTTGATCAATCTTCAATAGAGTAGGAGTTGTAATTCCACAGACCATAGATAATTAGAACATAGTTATGCATACCTCTCTCCTGAATAATAATATTCCAATTGATATTCACTGAGATCTTTATTAATCAGCCTTTGTATGTAGAACAGATAAAATTTTCTCTGCTCTTTGAAGTGCAAGTGCAAGTTAACTTCCCAAGAACTGTGATTCCATTCTGCAGGAGGGTGGAATATTAGCAGTTAGTATTAATTGTGTCTCCCAATGAAATGTAGAAAGTTGCTCAGAAATATTCCAGATTCCATGGCCAAAAAGCTGACAAAGATAATTAGTCATTTCTTTTTGATACTTTTTACAGAAGTTGGGAAGCTACTTCAATATGTAAAATACGATAAGCATGCTAATTTATGAAAAATGAGCAGGTTGGTAGCAATTGAGAGACAGAGAAACAGACTAGCTTTTCAAAACTTTCCTTTGGGATTTAAAAAGTTTAAATTGAGCATTCCTTGTTTTTATGCTTACAGTGAATGGTTTCTGATTATTATAATGAAAGGCTTTTGCTTTTTTTAGAATCCAAATATTGAGACTTTGAATACTGTGTGCCAGTTATTCTATTTCTCATTGGAGTCCATAGGTATGAAGCTTATCAATTTTGAATTTTAATAACATTTATATTCTTTCAATCATGGAGGCTGACAGCTTGCCACAAAACTCAGGTAATAAAGAGGGAAAGCTATGGAATTTTCATTGGATTTATGTGTTAAATATTAGTAACAGTTTTTTGAATCCTTACATTGTAAAACTGAATCATCGTTTGCTGAAAACTCTTTCTGATCCTTTAATCAGAAACCTTCAGAAGAGACTACTTCTAATCATAATGTCAGATTGTGATTGTAGTAAAGACACAATGAATTATATGCAATAAATGTAATTTCTATCACTTGGAACTGTTCCCTGGCAGTGAGAACAATAGTAAAATGTTTCTTGAAATCATTGCTGCTGCCATAGCTATCATTTGCAGTAACTTCAGATGGAGACATCATGTGGTACCAGCTGTTGCTGCACTCCATATTGGTGTAAGCATCAAATACATTCCACAAAAATAGGGATATTGAAATCCCCACAGCTGTGCTCCAGAACGACTGAGTGTTTAAATGGTTACACTGAATAGTTCATAAGAATTGTTGACACTCTTGAGTCCTTGGAGGTCTGTCTTTGTCAGATGAAGAACAGTGTTGTACAGTCTTCCATACTCTTTGCTTAGCCAGTCCCCCAGATATGCATCTTCTCTTCTTTTATGTTATGCATGATTATGTGGCCCTGACAGGCATTTCTTTCAAACAGGGATTGGGATCTATGCTTCTTCAGATAAGTGGAGAAGCATAGCACTATGCCTAGTGCTGTGTGAAGCATTTGGCAGAAATTTGCAAAGGGTATGACACAAGCAGAGTTGTTACACCCTTCAGAAAGCTCAATAAAATTGTTCAGCTTCCTAGTGCCTTTTTGTGTGTCTCTGAATACTCCACTCCTTTCCTTTGCTATCTTAGCAAAAATACAGCTAGTCTTCAACTTAGAACTACAATTGAGACTGGATTTTTTGTTACATTGATGGTGATCATAAAGGGAGTCACCATGAGACCAGACCTAATTTTATGACCATTTTTACTATAGTAGTTAAGCAATTCATGCAGTCATTAATCAAATCCAGCTATCAGAAACCAGCTGGAAAGGTCACCAATTGTGATAACCTGACTCAGGATGTTGGGGTAAATGCAACCTGGTTGCCAAACATCTGAATTATAATCATGTGACTGCAGGGGTGGGGTGTAGCAGTCATAAGTGTAAGAACAGGTGGTAAATTACTTTTTTTTAAGGGTATCATAACTTTGAAAAATTCTTAAATGAATGGTAGTAAATTGAGGACTATCTGTATAGATAGTTGCCTTTGATGCAGGGATATCAAACTTTCTGGGAAATGGGACTGCTTTAATATGTTGAGAAAGATATTTCACTTATGCATTGTGATCTGCAATATTCATATTTATACTTGATCTACAGTTTTCTGACAATGGAATATTCTTGAAAGAAGCCAGTAAGGAAAGGACTATCTTTCCCTGCTGTTTCCCCAATTTCTGTGCATCTTTGACCCAGTGTCCTATCCAGTAGCATTTCAGAATTAGTAGATTTTTGTTCTTTATGCACTTACGTTTAGCATACATATTTCCTCTGTCTTATTGATTCATTTAATTAAAAATTTGATATGTTCATGATTGAAATAGAAATATAATTCTTTCTAGACTACAGGGTTTTAAAGTACAATAAGAACTTAGATGCTAGACTGTGAACCATAATAAAAATTTGGTTTGCTAAGAGCTCAGATCCGGTACTATTCTTTGAGTCCCCACTCATTCCTCTGGTCCTTCCAGGCTAGATTGGAATTTATACATTGTTTTTCTTCACATAGTTTTTCTTTACTATCTACCCACTCGTACATTTATCCCAGATCCGATAATATTCCATATCTTTCTCTTTTAATTTAAATGTAAGCCTTTCCATTTTGGGGCACTATATAAAATAAAAAGAAATAAGAATTTTAAGAAATATACTACCCTATATAGGTTAAAGGATAGGAAATCATAGAGTACGAGCTTTTATTCCTCTCTTGTTTTGATTAAGCTAAATATATGATTTATTTATAAAATTATATAGTTGTAATCCAGGAGTAAGACTAGATTAATACGTAATATATATTATTAACATAGATTTTTTACAAAGGATAGAAAGTAACTGTCACTTAATAAACCAGATGGAATATTTAAATCATTATCACACTGTAGTAAAGGGAAACATGATTGGCTGCACTATAGAATTTGTCATGATGTTTATTTGTACAATTTTGTATTTTTTACCTTTGTATTTGTATATTTTAATTTTTTGTATTTAATAAAGTTTTTTAAAAAAATTTAAGAAGGAATTTATAAATTATAAGGTTATTTTATACATTAAGCCCATGTCACAATGGCCAACGGATGCAAAAAGGATACAGCGGACGAGCAAAATGTTCCGTCCGTTGTTATCCACTCTCAAAAGGGGCAAAAATTTGAATAACCGGAGCGGATAACATGGACGCGGGGAGGACGCAGTGCGGATGCAGAGCGGATGAGGAACGGAAGCCCAGCGAATAGAAGCGGATGGGAGCGAATGGCGCAACCGCACGGCTTCCGGGGGGCGTCAGCGAAGCAGACGCAGAATGAATAAAGCGGATGCAGAACGGATGAAGCGGATGCAGAGCGGAAGCCTAGCGGATGCAGAGCGGAAGCCTAACGGGAGCCTGGCATTAATTGCGCATGCAGGGGGGATGCTTGCGCAAGCCCCTCGGATATAACGGAAGCAGCTCGGAAGCAGGTCACCATTCAGAGGAAAAGACCTGCTGCCAGACACATCGACTGCTTGCCTGTCCTGCCTGCATGTCTGCCTGCCAGCCTTCCTGCCAGCCTTCCTGCCAGCCTTGCTGCGACCTCCTGCAAACCTTGCTGCCAGCCTTCCTGCCAGCCTTGCTGCCTGCCTCCCTGCCAGCCTTTCTGCCAGCCTTGGTTCCTGCCAGCCTCCCTGCCAGCCAGCAACCCACAACCATGCGGAAACACAGCAAGCTCAGCCATCTGCTGCCAGCCCTGGCAGAGGGGACAGGGTACCATCCCGCCCCCTGGCCCTCACTCTGGTTCTGCTGGGTTTCTGCAGCACGGGCTCTCTCTTCTGGGGCTGGGGCTTCTGCTGCTTCTGCTTCTGGAGGAGCTGATGACAAGCACTCCAGCACCAGCCACCTCCACAGCACCTGCACCTTTCACCCTGAGACTGAGCGACCAAGAGGAGTGCCAAGAAGTCATTTTTGTTTTATAGCTTCTTGTTAATAAAGTCTATTTGTGATTCACACACTTGCTTCATTTTTTTTTAATAAAGTCTTGCTGGAAACTTTTAGAAATGGTTTAAACCTTTGCATGCTTGTGGGATGGCTTAAGATAGCAGTGGGTGGGCAGGGATACCTGAGGAATGAGCAGGGATACCTTTGGGATGGGTAATAACTGTGGGATAGGTAAACCTCCAGCGCAAGCATAGTGGGACTGTATGGTCCACCCTCCCAGCTGCCACACATATGGCCCTTTGTTATCAATAACAATTTAATCATTGATCCACACATTTCAACATAAACAAAACTCTTTATTAATGCCTGTTAATTGTTAAGGCCACTCAACATACATGGCACAATCTCATCAGGTTGATGAGACAGGCTGAAGGAAGCATCCATTAATCATCTACCATCCTGTCTTGCCACTCCACTGCTCCAGCTGGGGAGTTGCACCAGTGTTTCAGGAGGTTGCGCTGCTTCTTCCCTCCACGTGAAGCTAAGTTTGGGGCTTGCACATCCACAGTGTCTATCAGGTTTAGTCCTTGCCTCCATTCACCAGGCTCCATGTCCCCATTGCCTTGTTGACGGTCTACAAGCCTGTTCTGCAAGACTGGGTAGTGGGTGCGCATGAGATTGTGCAGGATGCAGCAAGCTTCCACGATGTTCCTCACGGTCTGTGGGCGATGCTGCATGGGGCGAGAAGTACCTGGAACCTGTTGGCCAGGAACCAAAGGCATCCTCCTCCAGCCATCTTGCCCTGACAGCCTGTAGTTGAAGATCCTCTCTTCACGGGTGAGGTATCTGGAAGTGTAGGGCTTCATGAGGTAGGTTCTGAGGGAGAAGCATCATCACCCATGATGAAGTAGGGCACATCTTGTGTGTCATTGGGTAGGGGGTCTGGATCTGGAACCCATGATGAGGTTGTGTTCCAGCCCACCCTTGAGGTCACTGGTGTGTATACCTGGTTATCTGAAGCTGACCCATTGCCTGAAGCATCGATGTACATGAACTCGTAGTCAGCATCAACCATGGCAAAGAGGATGATGCTGAAGAAGCCCTTGTAGTTGAAATAATTGGACCCTGAATTGGGTGGAGCTTTGCAGGCCACGTGCTTCCCATCTATGGCTCCAACGGTGTGTGGAAAGGTCCACCTCTGATACCACTGCTCTGCAACTTTCCTCCAGCCTTCTTCAGTGGTGGGACACTGGAGAGCACCTCCATGTGTTCTTATGATGGCCTGCACCACTTCTCTGACCACAATGCTGATGGTTGTGTGGCACCTCCAGGAATACTGCATGTTTCTGTACATGGTCCCAGAGGCCAGGTGGCGCCAGAATCAGTGCCACTTCAGTCCAGGGTCCAGGCTGGATGGAAGTTGGTGTTTGCCTTGGTCCAACTGGTCTCAGACGCTCCACAACTTCGTTCAAACATGGCTGGTGGCATCCTCATGAAGTGCTGGAATGCACGAGTGTCTTCATTCCTCAGCTCCACAATCAGCTTGTCATACAGTCCAAACTCCACTCTTCTCCCGATTCAGTCGGACCCACACAGTTCTTGGAAGTTCTTTGCGTTAGAAAGGTGAAACAGTCTGAAGAGGGCTTGGTTCTGGTGTTGAATGATGGCGGTTACCAACAAGGAGTGTGCGATGATCCATGGTGGAGATCAAGGGATGATGTGGAAGAGCAAGTGCAAGGGCTGAAGAGGTCTGCACACCAGGGCTGCTGGTCGATAGTGAGATCCAGGTGATTTCCTCCCCTTTTTATAGGAAATGCCGGTTTTCTGCTGGTGTCTTCCACATATTCTTAGACAATCACTCCAGACTCCGAGATACATCCCATATACGAACATTTTGTCCATTTTAATGCTTTATATAAGAGATGCATCCACTTACATCCTTTCTATTTCTGTGCTACTAACGCTGTGTGGACGTTCCGCGTACCTTTCGCTTCCTCCTTCTTTTCACTTTCCTCTGGAGCGGATGTGAGTTGCGCGGATGTCCAGAGGATGCTGAGAGGATACATCAGATGTGTAACAGATGACAACGGACATAGAACGTTTGTTGGCCGTATGTGTTGCAGATGTAGATCGTACGTGGCGGAAAGTTCATCCGCTCAAAAAGTTTTCTGCAGCTCAAAACTTTTTGAGCGGATGAAATAGCAGTAGACAGATGTTTTACGGATAGAGCGTATGAAAGACATACGCAGTGAGTCTTTCAATAGATGCATCGCATTTTTCAACGGATGGCAAGCTTTTTGTCTGTTTTACATCCTCTTTGCATCTGTTGGTTCAGTGTGACATGGGCTTAAGATATTAAGTAAATAGCTGAGGCTGAAGTTCTGAATGGATGATACTTAGGAGGTAACCACAAGGGGAAATTGAGACTTTGGGCTGAAAAAAAAGTCCCTTGCTTCTGGACTGGATTGTTTATTTATTTTTGCAAGTATGTTGAAAAATCCTGCTAAAAAGAAGGCATTTTAGTACTGGTTTAACAGTTTAACAGGTTTAACAGAAGTAACACAGTTTTTTAAATAAGTTGTTAGTATGATTATCATATTTGTAATTATTTTGAATCAATTTAAGCAAAGACCTTAGGGATTGGTTGGTAATTTGGCATTTGTTCTCAAGTTCTCATTTTTTTCTTTAATTGAGTTTTTTCATATATTTGCCTTAATGGGAATTTTGTGTTTTCTACATATTCCAGCTGACTTTTCCTGCTTATTTTATTCTTTGTTTATGAAATGCCATACAGCAATATGAATAAAGTTAACAGATCTTTTGAAGACATTGTTTTAGGATAGATTGTGCTTTGTTGTCTTTAGTTTTCTTTAAATCTTTCATTTTGATTTTTCTAAAATATCTCGTTCAGAATCCATTAATTTGTGTGTTCTCAATCTCCCTGCCCTTCATTTACAACAGGAAAAATTGTCCATATATTTTCCTATTTAATATGCATTTATTTTTGTTATAGGGCAATTGCTGTGTGGGATGACAACCTTACCAGTAAGGTAAAATCTTTCTGCAACCTTACTGTTAAGTTACCATTACCCTATCATTATGGTAAGATAACCTAGCAGTGAGATTGCAGATATATTTTAAGAAGAAATAGCTAATTTGAAACGTTCATTGCTATTTCAACAGCAACACTTCCTATAGCAGTCCAAAACATTGGGAACGCGTACCTTCACAATGATAGATATTATGACAACATACTGTATTTCTTGCACTGCCCTCCTTTGTTCCATAATCTGTTTTAATAAAAATGTGACATAAAGTCATTATAGCAACATTTTAACATTTTTATTCTATTTTTTTTAAAATTTCACATCCTACCCCTGAGGAAACTATTTTAAATTTTGCAACCAAATTTATGGTTCTAGAAAAGATCTCTTCATATTTCATCATCAATTTTAGTTTTGCTTTAGAGGTTTCTTCAGCAAGTTTATTGAATTTCTGTTTTTAAAAACTGACTGTTTTCAGCCACAGTAGACATATATTAGAAATAAGGTAAAGAAAGACTTTCACCTTTATTTTTGGGGAGAGAAGAAATGGTTTCCGTATTAATTTCTAATAGACATTCAAGTTCCCTAAGTGAATTGTATTCTAATGAGAAGAAGAAGCAGAATAGTATTCCTATCTATTTTCTTCCTGTCAACTGATCTAGCAGTAGTAAGCTGTTACATGACAGCAAAAATTAGTTATATTTTATCTGCTAGTATTAATAATAGGCAAGTTGGTCCATTATCAGTGAAGAATGGGACATCAAAAAGCTCACTATGGTATGTTGGAGAATCTTTAAACTTTTTTAATGTTAACATTATTTTACCATGTCACTCATAAATATATTCTGGATAATTTTGATTCTATAAGAGTATGTATGCATGATAGTTATGTATGGGTTTTTGAATCAGTGTCAATGCTTTCCAATATAGCAGATATTTATTGTAGACCTACTCTTTTACAATTATTAAACTTTGCTTTTATGTAATTCTTTTTAAAATAACCTCTTTTTAAAGGATAGATTTTTCAAGCTAACTTTCTGATTTTTTCAAGAATTTCTCCAGTACATAATTAGATGAAAATTGTAAGTTAAGATGACTTTGCAAAAATCTCAATAGTTTATACTGAGCATTATATAATTAACTATAGTTAAAACATCATTGGTGAGCTGTTTTAATGAGATGGTTAATTTGGAATATAACTTGACAGTCTGTTGAACAGACAGTTTTCATTTCTGTAGAGAAAGATATAGGTAATCTTAATTTGTAATATTTAACATGAGTAAGGTAATTTTAAAAATGCCATTGCCATTTATTGTTTTTTCTGAGTCATAACCATTGCCTAAATTATATTAAAGGAATTTGATTTCACTGAATATCATCTATTGACAACTGCATGCAGAGGGTTTATACAGATTTCCAGTATACCTAGCAGTTGTTCAAGTGATAACTCTGTTGCAAGAGATTATATATCTATTATATAAATGTCAACTACAAGTCTGAAATTCCTGTGACAAACAGATGCAAGTGGAGTTGTCAGTGTAACCAAAGATCCTTGCGCAGGCATGTGTTCTCTTTAAGGCCTATCAAGAGGCAACTGCCTTTCTTTCCCAAATAAATTGCATGATTTCCATGAGATTCCCATATATCATTAAAAGGGTGATGGGACTCTGTAATGGTAAGACAGCTGTGGTGTGTAGTGTTATTTCACATGGTTTAGAATTTTTTGAGGGTGAATAAGAATAGTTTTCTTTAAAAAACTTCATTAAATTTTAAAAAATAACAAGAAGAAGGGGACAGGTTTGTTTTTAAACTTAAGAGATTATTTTTTATAATTTTTGTGAATGGTGAATAATTATTTTTGAACCATTTTGAAAAGGGCAAAAGGTTAAAAAATAAAAAGGAGGAGAAAGAAGGCAAGAGATAAGCAAAAAAAAAAAAGATGACTTTTCTCAGTACAGATAAAAATGAATAATCAGGCATTCTCTTTCTCTAAATTAAATATAACATAGTCGGTTTCTAACTCTAATAACTATATTTAATAATATACAATATTTCTGCAATCTTAAATGAATGTGGTCATTTAAACATTGGTACAAAAATATTCATCATTTATAAAAAAATATAAAAATAATCTCTTAGTTTAAAAATAAACCAAAGGAAAATGCTAAATAATCAAAGTATTTTAAGATCTCCATTAATTCATTTTTCCAAATCTTTTGTCACTAATTTTTCATTAGTTACATTAATGACTAATGATTAATATAATCATGAAAAAAAGAAAATCTCCACATTTCCTCCATCATATTCATCCATTATAACAAGTTTCCTAATCTCAATTACACATTAATCTGTACTCATTGTATTGTATTGAAATTGTTTTTAAAATGCCTTAGTCCTTAAACTCACATTTACCAATAATCAGAGTTAGTACCATGCCCCATTCTTATTTGATTAATTTTGACAAACTATCAATTCAAATACACCTACATCTTAACTATAAAATAACTGTTACTAATACATATGTCTCTTATTAAAATATATTTTCTAAATTATCTGACAAGTATATATACATTCTAAACAAATAACATTTTCTTATACATTATTTTCTTGTTATTATTTAAATCAAAATTTCTTTCAATCAAAATCATTTATTCAGCATAATCCAATTGAAAAATATTTGGGCACCATCTTATTGTACCCCAGAGGTGATATTCAGCAGGTTTTGACCAGTTCTGGAAAACCGGTAGCAGAAATTTTGAGTAGTTTGGAGAACCAGTAGTGGAAATTTTGAGTAGTTTGGAATACCACCTCTGGTACCACCTCTTCTCTGCCTCTCGAATCCCAGCTGGTCAGCTGGGCCTTTTTTTTTGTTGCCCTGCACAGCAGAACAGGGCTGGAAAGCAGGTTATTGGGGTGGGGAGGGAGGATTTTGCAGTAATCTTCTCCCTGGAGTGGGGAGAGAATGGGTTTTTTTTTTAGTATTCTTCCTCTGCCACGCCCACCAAGCCACACCCACCAAGCCACACTCACAGAACCAGTAGTAAAAATATTTGAATCCCACCACTTCAGAATCCCACCAATCCCACCAATCTTCAGAACAGTACATCCAAAAAAAATTCAATTATTAAAATCTTCATATAACATAAATAGCTAAATAGGCATGCCACTTAAATAGGCATGCCACTTCAATTGTACATCTTCTCTTTCCAATATGTCTCCTACTTTTCTATTTCCTCCTGGCCTTCATTCACAGTCTCCAGTTGTTGCTCGTCATGTAGTTGCTGCTCATCATATAGTCCCTACTGTTTAGGTTCTATTAAACCTTGATCAAAATCTTGTACATTTGTGGTATAGAAGTCAATTCCTTTGAATGAGATATAGTGCAAACTTCAACCTCTGAAAGTTCAAAGTCATATCTTCTCATTTGATCTAGTGAAAACACTGCTTAGTGTACATCTAGTAAAACAAAATGTTCTTTTCTTTTTCTTAAATTTCATATAGAGATTTCTTTCAAAGTAGTTAGGTTTTCAGCTTTTAATCTTAAATCAAAATGATTACAAAAAACTTGTTCCTGTATTTTTCTTTCAATAGACCAGAAAATCACTTAAACTAAGTCTGTGTTTATTGATTGTCCTTCCTCATTTTTAATTTTCATTTTATTATTTGTTTGTATTTATTTAATTTATACGCCACCCATTGTGGAGCGACTGGGGGTTTACATCATAAAACAATATAAATTAATTAGTATGTTAAAAACATAAGGATTAAAAATTAAAAGATTAAAATTAACAAAAAAATCCCCCACCAGATAAAAAGGACCAATATGTAAAGGCTAGGTCCAACTGGCCGACGGATGCAAAATGTATGCAAAAAGGACACAGCGGACGAGCAAAATTTCGGGGGTCTCCATCCATTGTTATCCGCTCCAAAAAGTGGTCCAAATTTGCATAAACAGAATGGAAAAGAACGGAAAGGAACAGACGGGGGTAGTACGTAGCAGGGATGTTAAACGGATGTTCGTAGAAAGCCTAGTGGATGGAAGTGGATGGACGCAGATGACACATCCGAAGGGCTTCTGGGGGAGAATTGTGAAGCGGACGCATAGCGGAAGGGGCGGATGCATAGCGGATCGCATAGCGCGATATGAAGCGGTATGCTCCATCACAGGAACGCCTATAGAAGCAAAGCGGCATGCATAGCGGATGCATTAGTGAGATGCAAAGCGTTCCCACTGCGCATGCGGGGAGTATGAATTGAGTCAGCTCCATGTGGATAAAAAAAAGGAGGCAGTCGCAAGCAGGTCAGCATTCAGAGGAAAAGACGTGCTGCCACAGATCATCTTCGAAGTAAACGCCAGGTGTTCGTCCAGTCAGAGCTTGGAAGAGGAGAAGCCTGTGCCATCACTCCTGCCAGCCCTGGCAGAGATAGCAGAAACCACCATCCCACTCTAGCAGCATGACTCTCTGAAGCTGCTCGTGCTGCTACTGCTGCCTGGTGGCCTTCTGCTCTGGTTGCTGCTGGTCTTCTCCTGCTGCGTGTTGGCTGCTGTGCTGGTGCTACTGCAACTGCCTTCCTGCTGCTAGCTGTGGGTGGAACTCAAGCCCCCAAGGCCCTGCAAAAGTCCCTGTTGCCAAGGCCTCTGAAGGCCCTGCTGCTGAAGCCCCTGGCAGAGGGAGGAAAGAGGCAAGGAGGAGAAGGAGAGAGAGGAAACAGGTCAGCACTTTTCTGAGGGAGTATGTAGGAGGGACGGTCTTGGAATGGCTGAGGGGAGATACCGAGTACCTGGCACGCGTAATCCGCGCGAGGAAGGGCCAACAGGCTTATCGCCGCACACCAAATGGAAGCAGACCAGCGTGGGATTGAAGAGAATGCGGCGAGAGCCTGGGGCTACAACTTTCAATGTCTCCTGGGTGGGGAAAGCATCATGCACACCTGGTAGGCAGCTGCACCTGTAAGAGATGCCGGGCAGGCCGCTGTCCAAGCTCACTGTACCGGCAGATGCATTTGTAATGTCCATGGCCAGCTCTGCAGCTTCCTGGAGGTGACGGTCCGCCACTGAGGAGCAGCCCCCTGAGCACCCCTCTCCTCAGGCAGCCCACACGAACAGCCAGTCTTCTTCCAGCCAGGAGACACGCTGCCCTGTCAGGCAGGTGTCTTTCGGAGCGGCTCCACGCGCTAGAGGACCCCCCCGACAGCTTTGCACTCCCCATGCAGAAACTTGTGAGGATCCCCTGTCACAAATGGAGCAAGACAGCGCAGCCACCAGAGACCAAAACCCATGCCGCACCCCCAGCTCCAAGAGCGTTACTGGCCAAGGCAGGAGAGCCAGAATTGGAGGGCCAAGCCACACTGATCCTGTTTGGAGAGATCAGGCACACAACTCAAGGACTCAGGCCACAGAGAACTTCTCTCTCAGCTGGGTACCAGGAGCGACAATACCATCCTTGAGAACTGGAAGACCTCATCACCTCACGTAAGCCAGACCCTGTCATGGACCTGCCGAGGCCTCAATACCAGGTAGATGAAGCCAAAGATTCATTCAGCATCTCTCTGCACAACCCTTCAAGGGCCCAGCTGAACCTGCTCTGAGCCCAGTCCCAGGCTTCTGCTCTTCCACCCCAAGTGATGTCTACCGCCTTTCCACGGCTTTCAACAAGCCCTGCCACCTACCAAGGCTACGACTACCAGTCTTCCACAGCAGAAACAGCCCTTCCCCAGTCCAGGCCTGAGGTTATGCGCATGCCACAGGTGCCACACCTCGCCAGCTGCAGACCAGACAGCCCTCTAACTTCCTCCTTTGCCTCCACCCCACAGCCAAGCCTCAGACGGACAAGTCTTGTCATCAGTCTTGTGCCTGGCACAATGCACAGGTACTTGATGAAGGCGCTCGTCAAACCTCGAGCGGGACTGAGTTCAGCCTCTAGATGAGCTTTCCTAAAGTACATCCATCCCTCGTTTGTACTCCGGGCCTAAGCACCGCCAATGGTTTGCCTACAGACCAGCAGTCCGACACAAGCCACCTCCACACTCCCCTCGGCCGCTTAACAGTTCTGAGACCATGGACATTTTGCCTCAGATAGTTCAAGAGTTTCTGACTAGCTGCAGAATAGTTGCCAGAGATCCTGAGTTCAGGTTACCCTCTGGCTCACGTTGGTATCTTTTGCTACGTTTTAGCACTTTACCTTGGGAGTTCATTTTTGCCGGCCCGTCTCCCTTTTTTTAAGAGGTAGAGATCGGCATTAAAGGGTCCAGGTTGATCCAGTGGGAGGTTTTACTTTAAAAAAAACAGTTTTGGTATTTATAAACGTTTAGTATCTTTGTGTGCTTCGAGCACCCTTGCGTTCATTCTTTAATTTTACTTAAAATGTGTTGCGTGAAAACTGAAAAAGAATTGGTTTTGTTGGTGATATCAGTGAGCTCTCTTTGCTCAGGGCTTGTTGGGATGAGGGTAAGGATAGTTGTGGGATTAGGATTAAGGAGCTTGATTGGAAACTCTCAGACCAGCTGTGGCGACTTACGTAGCTTGTCGTGTGATGCTGTAAGAGGTTACTTCCTCCACTACATGGCTTCATGGCCGTGGCGGTATAGAAAAACCTTCCCATTTTTGCAAGCATAGTGGCGCTGTGATGCTGGGATATGCCGGGTATAGACCAACTGCACTGGAGTTCGAATCTCAATTTGCTGCTTCCGTCGCATCCTTCTGCTAAGAGCCTCTCCACATCAACGCCCTACCTAGCCGAGCAGTCCGGACTTTTGAGCGTTGAACAAAACCGCGTCAATTGCCCACCTGTTATAACACCTACCTCACTCCCTCCGGTGGTGATTTATTGACCTGAGTATCGTACACAACGATACCCCACTCATATGGCTGTGCCGACAAGACGCAATTTGAACACCCGGAAGAGCAAGCTATTGTGGTCCTCAATACTTCTGTCGAGTGCTCCGGACTTGCTGCTATCTGATCGTATCTGATTCTTTATGACGCTGATTATCGGCCAAAACGAGCACCATATCCTGTCCCGTTACATTGCCAAGCCCCGTGGATTCGGGATGTGCCAGTGATCGTGCCTTGGAGACTTAAACTTGCTATCATGCGCGGCCCCGACAACTCTGCAAATGTAATGTCTTAACATAATGAGCACCTTCCAACATTGAAATCCAAAGCCTCTTCCATGAATTGCATGCCTGCAAGGAAAGGTATTCATAATTAGGATAGTGGGGGTAGCTGGGTCTAGGTCTGCAGTCTGAACAGGGGTGACCGGACGGGGAGGAGGGGCGACCACAGACGGTGGTGGCGCGCGGGGGGGGGGGACTTCTATTAACATACCTGACTGGTCTACATCGCTGAATGTCATCAGCACAATATTCCCAGAAGTCGTCAAACAACCCATACCACGGGGGTTTTTTCCTATGAGCCATCTATGAGAAGGCTAGGCTCACTCAAGAGGAAACACCGCACTCCAATTTTAATCCATGTTGCTATTCATCCTGTTCTACCTGGTTCTCCGAGCCTCCAATACCATGCTTGCCTCCAGGGACTCACAATCTGGGGAGTAACGTGTGCACCCAGAGTTTTCAGGAATTGCTGCAACACTTGCTATACGTCTCCCTTCACCCGTGCAAGACTCTGTTGGGGCCTCTTGTACATCCACAGTGTCCGTTCAGTTTTTCAGTCCTTATGCCTCATTCACCTAGGCTCCATGTCCCCATTACCCTTGTTTGGACTTGTCATCAATCCTGTTTCGCCAAGGCATCTGGGCTGGCCATTCATTGGGGTGGCTGCAATCGCTGCTGGGGTTGGTGCATCATGAACGGCTGCATGGGTAGCGAGTGCGCATCACAACATTGGTTGCTTCCGAGGATGCCAGCAACTGCGCTTCCATTGCATGCTGCCCTCAACCCCAGTCTCTGGTGACCGCTGCATAACGTGGTGAGGAGGCCAAGTCCCTGCGAACCTGTGGCCAGTATGCCAAACGGCATTCTCCACGTCGGACTCCGATCGACCCGTCTTGCCTGGTGCACTGCGCTCTGCTCCCGATTGTAGTCGTGACATACCGATGGCGCTTTCTCTTGCCCCACGCGCAGTTGACGATACTTCTTGAACGGTGTAAGGGGGCTTCATGAGGGCTTAGGCTCTCTGAGTGGGCTGAGAAGGCCGAACCTCCTCCGTCATCACCGGTAGGCCGTTAGATAGCCCTGGCTATGTGAGGGGCTGTGGAAAAGCCTCTGGAATGGTATTACTAGTGACATCATCTGGGCTGGAGGAGCCACGAACTCTGACTGGGGGCCGGTCGACGAGAGGAGCAGGTCCTACTGGGGCATCTGGAGGCCCATTATGTAAGCGAGCAGCTCAGTGAATCCCGGTCCTTTCACCAGCTGGGTACTGGGATTCGCATGTCCCTCAGGGCCTTGAGGTTGACATAGGTCGAGGAAGGCTGCCGGTTGGAGATGAGGAGTCGGCTGACCAGCTAGAGAGGGAGATCTATGCTGGGCGTGTGGATGTCCGCCTGATCTCCAGCAAGACAGTGTGGCTCTGCCACCTCACTGCTGTCTGGCTCTCTGCCCTTTCCGTGACTTGGCGTAGGTGGAGCTGGCGGCGTGGATCGCTGTGGCTATGACTGTGGTGGACTCAAGATGTCTCCTTTCTCCACCGCACCCAGGTGAGTCCTCTCACCGCTCCACCACGGTTACAACAGCTTCCGCGGGTTCTCCGCCGTAGCGCACCACTCCACAGAAACCCTGCCTTTGGAGACGCGGACTGACTCCGCCCTCTCTCAGCTCTCACGCACCCGCCCCCTTTTCTCGCGCCTCGACACACAGGTAAGACATTCACCTGGGTCTCGAGCAGGCTGGATCCCGACAGCCACATAAATGACATGGATGAGGGAGACAGACAGCGCGGCTCTACGATAACCTATCAGTACACCTGGTGGACTGGCAGAGAATCTACCCTCCAGGAAGCTGCATCTTTGGTCCCATCACGTACATGGTCTCAACTCGACTACCACAGTCAGGCGTAACCGTCCGGCGCCTAGCCAACTGTTTACTCTTCAGTGATGCACGCCTTCCCGTACCAGCGTTTGGCCACTGTGCTATCCACCAGCCCAAGGAGCAACCTCTGAAGTGTAACCCATACTCTCCGCCGCTCTCTGTCCAACGGCAGACCTGCTTCTCATTTTAGGGTCTTCCCTGTCTACTGCCTCGTGTTGTCCCTTCACCGCCACAGATAGTCATTCTCTCTTCAGCCCACCTCGCCACTCACTCCTCGTGATTCCTCCTCAACTGTAGTATTGCGCTCCTCTCCCGTACTCGCATACGTCTCTTCCTCCCTTTGGCAGGACAGTGGGCCCTCATTCAGAGCTCCCAGGTCGTAGGGGTCTGCTCTCCACACCACCAACCTCCACGCTAGCAGCATCTGCAAAGACTATCCTATCATCATCATCATCAAATCGCATACCGATACACCAGCCCCTAGGACAATCCGACTTAAGTCTCCACAATCAGAATCACACTCCTCACTCAGTCTTAGCCCCACAGCTCTTCTCAGCGAGCCAGCAGCAGGATCATCATCCCTCCATCATCCATCATCCAGCCCAAGGCAAGGCAGCAGTCTATCCAGCCAAGATCAGTCCTCCAGGCCACACCAGCGATGCTATCCTCAGCAGAGTAAGCCCCAGAGATAAGCAGCCCCAGCAGCTACTCCAGAACCCTAGCCAGCCCCAGATCCAGCCACCGCAGGACCAGGAGCACGAGCAAGGACCAGCGAAGCGACAGCAGACAGTACGAGCAGCTCACGAGCAACTCCAGCTAGCCAAGAGCAGACAGAGGACCAGCGCAGGACCAGCAGGACCAGGCAGCAGCACTTCAGCAGAGACGCAGCAGGCAGAAGGCCACCATTGACCAGGAGCAGCGTTTCAGACTAGACGCATTGCAGTCAGCAGAAGGCACCACCACCAGGAGCAGCTCACAGAAGCATCCAGCACCAGAAGAGCGAGCCCAATCACGCAGAAAACCCAGCAGAAAGCAGGATGTCCAGGGACAGGGGCGGAGGGTGGCCCTGTCCCTCTGCCCAGGATGGAGGCAGGTTGGCTGAAGACTTTCACTTCTTTCCCCTGTGTTGTGGGGTTCTGGCTGCAGGGAGGGCTGGCAGGCCCAAGGCTGGCAGGAAAGCCTGGCAGGAAGGCTTGGCAGGAAGCTGGCACACAAGGCTGGCAGGAAGCCTAGGCAGGAAGCCTTGGCAGGAAGGCAGGCAGCAGGCAGGCACCAAGCCTGGCGGGAAGACTGGCTGCAGGGAGGCTGGGAAGGCAGCTTGGCAGCAAGCGGCTGGCAGCCCAGGCACAGAGCAAGGCTGGCAGGGGAGGCTGCCAGGAGGCTTGGCAGGACAGGCTGGCAGGAAGGCATCGGGCAGCAGGCATGCGGCAGGCATGCAGGCGAGTACGCAGGCAAGACTCGAATGTTCCTGCAGCAGTCTATAACCAGATGCTGCCGTTGCGAGCTACTTACTATATATCCCGTGAGCTTGTGCAATGGCATTCCCCCCACAATGCGCAATATAACGCCAAGGCATTGGTTAGGCTATCTTGCCGTGCATCCGCTAAGGCATCCCTCCTGCAATCCACTTTCCATCCGCTCACATGACGATACCTCGAATAGGCCACATCTCTTGTGATCATTTGCTGGTGCGAGCAGTGTCGCGTCTGCAGATTCTGCCGCTACCACTCGCGATCTCCCGCAATCCACCTTATGACCATAGAGCTCGGGGTTTAAGCACCTGTCCCTGACCAGCCAGCTGCGCTACCGAGGCTCCCGCCAATATTCCGCTACTGTTCCATCTGCTAGAGTACTTCTGTGAGCACTAGTATGTGAGTGGCTTATCACAGTCTGGCAGCCCCGCTTTCGTCCTGACCCAGACGGTAGACTATCGACGATTTAAACGACATGCCAGCTAATAGACACTTTGTTACCTTACAGCGTCGACCGAGCGCGAGTGAGGCAATGAGCGGAGATGTATACACTTCTGTAATAGACTATGCCCGTCATGATGAATCGTTTTGCATCCTTGGTGCCAGTAGAATTAGAATGTGAACCTGGAGTGGCCCCTCAAGGCGTGCTGTGGAACTGGAGGAGTTGATAATTGAGAATGCTGACCGTCTGTTTGAATACAGCTGCACAGCTGGACATGAGAACCCATCGTAATTTGGTTCATTCAAAGCTAGGTGTTGTGCGAGTCCGAGATAATCAAGTTAATCCACCGTGGCTTGGATATACACATGCGAGCTGTTGCTCCACACTCAGACTTTACTGTCCAATGGCCGATATCTTCAAGTTCCAGAGCGTCCGCGACCTGCGAGTAAGAGAGGCAAATTCCTCCAGGGTTAGATGTCTTGCATCTGTGCCTATGACACACACTTCTAACTACCATAATGTGTAGCTGTATGCATAGATTTCAATGTAAGTAATGAGCACAAACACTAACCAAATGCGTTACAAATACAATGAGAAATTGTGGTGGTCTGAGAAGTAATAATGGTATACACAGAAAGACCAAATAAGTGCCATGCAGAGTCAACAGTGCCGAGAGGGGTGCACACTCTGGGACGAAAGTTGGTGCTATGCATGAGTCACCGCGGTCTCAGACGCTCACAATCTTACATCAAACATGGCTGATGGACATCCGACGTGACTAGTGCTGGAATGCTACACGATGTGTCTTCATTTTCCTCAGCTCCGCCCAATCATTAGACCTTGTATACAGTCCAAACTCCATTCTTCTACCCGATCCATCCGGAAGACCCACACAGCCTCATTGAAACCGTCTCCTTCTTCTCCTTGTGTAGAAAAGGTGAAACAGGCCTGAACAGGGCTTAGCGTTCTGTGTGTGAATGATCGCAGCTACCATAATGGACTGTCAGTGATGCATCCATAGGGCGAGATAACAATGGATGATTGAGAGCAAGACAAAGGGTGAAGAAGTCTGTACACCCACGGTCTGGCTGGACTCATTTACTGAGATCCAAGGTTGATTTCCTTCCCCTTTTTAATGCGAAATATCGGTTTTTCACTAGGTTCCTTCCTACATTACTCTAGACATTAGTGCAGACATCCTAAATATCCGAGATTACATCCCACTATACAAATCGTTTTGTCCATTTTAGATGCTTTATATACCGAAGATGCATACCTTAACATCCTTTCTATTCTCCATTGCTACTAAACGCTGCTGTGGATGTTCCGTTGCACCTTTTCGTTTCCTCCCTCTTTTCCGTTTTCAAGGCTGAGCCGAGACTGTGAGGTTGCGGGATGGCCAGAGGATTACCGAGAGATACAGTGGACATTTAGATGGATGATAATAGACATTACGAACATTTGTGGCCCGTATGCTGCCGCGGATGGTACCACTGTACATGGGCGAGAAGCTTCATCCGCTCAAAAAGTTTGTGCAGTTCAAACTTCTCGCGGATGAAATCTCAGTGGATGGATGTTCGACTGGATAGAGCATATGAAAAACACATATGCAATGAGTTACACAACGGAATGCATTGCGTTTTCCAATGGATGGCAAGCTTTTTTGTCCATTTTACATCCTCTTTGCATCTGTTGGTGCAGTGGACATGGGCTTAAATAGGGTAGAGTTAGGATGTATCTTCCACACAGATGATATCCAATTTATTATCCAAGAATTTTTCAGTTTTCTCAAACTTGACTTCTAAGGTTTGTAATGATTTTTAAAAATAAAAGTTCCATCTCCGAGAATATAGTCTAGTTCTTTTCTTTCATCATATTGAGTAACACATTCTAGTGGCAGATAATTATAATTATGATTTCTTAGTAAAAGAAAGAGGAACCATCAGAAAGAGCTCTTTCAATTACATTCATTGATCTAAACCAATTGACATAGAACTAAGTAAATACAAAGCAATGTACCAATGGGAAGCTAAAAGGAAAAAAAACAAACAGCTTGAAATATTATAAACATAGGTTCTTCAAAATACAAGTTTTAATCCCTTATTTAAAAAAAACAAAACATGGAGCTGTTGAACCCCTGCTTCCCAGCTCCAAATCTTCATTTTGCAACTATCTTGCAAGCACCAGGTATCTGAAGAACCTGTTATTTGATTTCTTGGATTCTCCTTGCAGCCAGAGAATTCTTTAGGATGTAGGAAACCTACTTGGATCCCAAAAATAGCTTACTGCGGACTGACACTTCAAAGAAGCTCTTCAATCTGCCACTAAGAATACTTTAGTTTTGATAACTAGAACCTTAATAGCAATTTGGATAGATAATGTTTTTTTTCTCAAATTCTTTGAGATCATCAAAATACCATTTATTCTCATGACAAGATAAATGTTTGCTCTAATTCTTTGAAAATATGATAATAATAACACTTCTCAAAATTGATAAATTTTGTATTGGATTCATTGGATCCAGTACATGAGTTTAAACATACTGCTTATCATCATCAGCACTAGGAAGTTCTTATGTTAAATAAGACAAGTTTAGCCAGTTCATCAATATAATCTTACTTAAATTATCTTCATATATATTAATATGCACAATATTATCTGGATAGTATTTTGAAGTACCGGATTTTGGTTTGGTTTTGTGTTGTTTTGAGAAAATTTGTGTTAAGACCCCAATGATCCAGAAGTTTGTACAACTGGTTTTTCAAATAAATATTAATATTCAAATTAATATTTTAAAAGTAATGTAATTATAACATCAGGCACATAAATATTTTTCTGATACCAGCAGGTATGGGTAGGCTTTGCAGTTTTTCTTGTGGTTCTAGTTGTGGTTCTAGTTCAGTTTGAACTAGAAAAAACTGATATTTGTCAGATAAATTTTGGGTAATTCATTTTACCCAAATCACGAAGAGATATATCCTTCTTTCTTCAAGTGCTTGGGATAGTTTTAATATCAATTTGAAATGTTTAATAAAAATAATTATTCAAATAATGCAATTAATATCTGCTGTGATTTCCCTTAAGGAAAATACCACTATCTTTAGTTAGGGCCTAGCCTAAAAATATTAAACATATTTAGATTTTGTTTTGTTTTGTTTTATATCAATAAAATGTAACTCTTTTCCTCTCTGTTTTATAGTGTCGTCCATCCAGAGGCCGGAAGAGAGGCTATTGTTGGTGTGTGGATAAATATGGGCAGCCACTCCCTGGATATGCTGGGAAAGGAAAAGGGGAAGTCCATTGTTACAATTTAGAAAACAAATAAGAAGAGGCCATCAACTTCCATGGAGTCTATATATGGCATCTTTACCAGCCAGAGGCCTTGGAGTGACTGGGCTACAGTGTGGAATGCATTGGACTTGGGATTCTGAGTTTCGGCCCCTGTCTATATTGGGGAGAGTCAATAACTCTGGATTCTGCAGCTGCATCCTGCCACTGGTTCACTTTCTGCTTTCCATAGATTTATATAGGGAGCTCTGAAATCCCAGATAAATCTGCACTATTGATCCCCAGCATGAATAAGAAAAGAGAAAAAAAGGCACTCCAGCATGGATTCAGGGAGCATCCACTCACTTTGTTTTTTGTTTTTTAAATAATGTCCTGTGACCAATTTGATCCCGAAAAATAGTTATGTTTTTATTTTGAAGAATTTGTAGACTTAATTATTGTGAAGATACAGGTATGATACAACCCAAGCTAAGCACTTTTGATTATATGTTTAAACATCTTCCATTGAAATAAAAGAAACTTTAAGTTTTAATCTTTTAAGCTTAAGAAAGAGCCCCATTAAATTCATTGGGAACTTATAGTTGATAAATGTGTAGGATTTTGCTATTAATAGTGCTTATCTTGGGCTGAATCAAACTCAAGGTTTAAAACTAAGCTGTTTTGTTTTTATACAGGTCTTACAAAAATTTGATTTCACGGGTAAAACATGTTTTATTAAAAGAGAAAGCTCAGAGAACTTTTAAAAGACACATGTTTCTATTTGGTTATTTTTCTTGTAAAATATTGTAAAAAATACTGTATTATGACTATTCTGTTAGTCTGTATTTAATATAATTTTTTAATAAACTATTTAAATGTAACATCAACATCAAATGTTACCCAATCATTATAGTGTATGCTTCTAAATTCTCTTTCCCAGAGACTTACCAAGGTCAATCCATGTTAATCAGACAATTTAAAAGTGGATCATCCACTGTTTGTGATTCAATTAATATTTTTAAAATTCTAGATACAGAAAAAAGCAGTACTTTTCAGTAGTTAAAAGTGCAGTGCTCATTACATTTTAATTAGCATTACTCATGAATCATTGTCCAATACTGAATAACAGAATAATAGACTAACAGAGTTGGAAGAGACCTTGAGGGTCTTCTAGTCCAACCCACCTGCTCAAGCAGAAAACCCTACCAGAGGTATCAAACTTGCAGCCATAGGCCGAATGTATCACATGCTGGCCACGCCCACCCTCATTTTAGTGAAGGGGGGAAAGTTGCAATATGTCATGTGACAACATGTCATCACACGTTTGACACCCGGCTGCAAACCATTCCAGATAAATGGCTGTCCAGTTTCCTCTTAAAAGCCTCCAGTGATGGAGCACCCACAACTTCTGAATGCAAGCATTCCACTAGTTAATTGTTCCCACTATCACAAAATATCTCCATAGTTCTAGGTTGTTTCTCACCTTGATTTCTTTCCTTCCATTGTTTCTTGTCTTGTCTTCTGGTGCTTTGGAAAGTAGGTTGACCTCCTCTTCTTTGTGGCAGCCCCTGAGATATTGAGAAACTGCTATCTCAAAATTACATTTCTTGAGACTAGTCTGAATCGGTTTCCAAATATTGATTAAATCAATTGAGTAATCATCAGGTAAAATTAGAAATAGTAGATAAGGAGACAAGGATTTGATTATAACAAATACATACCAAATATGTTACTAGATCCTTAAATAGAGTTTAGTTCATAGAATTATAGGACATGAAAATGCCTTTCAAAGTGACATTTGATCTACAAAAGTTTATGCTATAATAAATTTGTCAATTTTTAAGGTTGCATAATATTCTGTTGTCTTTGTTTAAGCAGATATCTGAACAGCCTTTTTAAACGTTTTCATATTTGTTCCTTGTTTCCAGTATGCATATTAAATGGATCCAAAATTCTTGATATCATATCCTAAGTAAATGGATGAAAATAAAGACAATTTCGTGTAAGATACTAAAAATTTACCTGGGAAAGGATTATGTGTTTATCTGTATTTATTAGTCTTTGGTTAGTTTTTAAAAGAAATACTAAGCAAGCACTGTCAAAGCTCTCTTAAAATTCATAGAAACTATAAAATCTTGTGACAATATTTCTGGTTTTGACTTGTATATTAATGAGATTACTGTATGAGACAGCAGTTAATCCATTTAGCAATAAAAATAAATCAGGAATTGAATTGTTTAATTTTCAATTTACTTTGAATTACAGTTAAATTAAATTGGACTATTTATCTAATTAAATGCAAATATCCAGTTAAATTAAATCAAATTGAAATATTTTGGAACTTATTCCAAATTCTTTAACAATATAACCGGGATTAGACTCACTATCAGTTTAGAATAATAGTTTTACATTCTATCAAAAATATAAGTTCTAGTTGCTAGCCATAATTAGCATGGGGGACAATTCAGTAAAATATGCGGAATCTATTTTTGGCATGCAGAAAACTGAGTAATATATAAAAAAATTACTGCTGTTTTTCTGGACTTGATTGGTGCTCTTAGTGAAGAAGGAATTAATGTTTTAGAACAGGAGTGTCAAACTGGCAGCACCAGGCTGGATGCATCACGCACAGGCCACACCCATCCCAGCTCTGAAAAAGCAAAAAATCATCACAATACATCATGTGATGCAATCAAATTTGATACCTGTGTTTTAGAATGTAATTCTGAAATTTCCCATGAAAGCACAAAATATTCAAAATTATATCCAATTACTGATAATCATTTTAGATAATTCTGGAAAATATATAAATAGCATATACCACAAATTTGCTTAATGTTCCATATTAGAAATGCATGAATCTTTTCAAAGTTCCACTTCATTTAACAAGGAGCAGAGTGAAATAGGAATTAGATAATGAAAACATAAGATGTAGTACCTTATGATGAAGTAGGAAACACTGTTTTAATATTCCAAGCAAGCAACAAACTCAGTTTATTGTTTTGCTGATATGGCTGCTGTTCAAATGTAGGAGAGGAAGGAAAGAGAATTTTTGGTGAATGTAAGCTGTATAAATCTGCTAAGTAACTCAAAATAGGAATTTAACATATAAGCCTGATCTGTTTGGAATTTATATTGAGGAGAGCAATAAATACATAGCAATATAAATTACTACTTCTAATACTGTCAGTAGATGGATCTATTATATCTCAGTTCCTCAAGAAAAGTACTTTTTTCATCCACATACAATGCAATAGTCTCTGGAACTCGCCTTCCATTTCTCTGGTATGCACAGCTAGAACACATATTAGCTATTTGTGCCCAAGGAGAAGGAAAGTTCAATGCATGGTTAAAACACAGAATTAATTAGTTTTAGTACAGTCTGAATTTATGACTAAATTCTATATAAACAGCACAACGTAATCTTTCATTAAGTAATGGTTTTATAAATCTTTTGGGAAATCATGTTTGGTATCTTTGCTTGCATTAAAAAAAATGATAACTCCATACAGATTTCTGCATTAACTTTAAATTATATTTAAAGAATGATATGCGCTGAGCAATATAGCAGAAGCTTTTTTATTGAAAAATAATTTATATGGAGAACTATTTTGAAAATGGAGCATTTGAAAGTTATTTTGGCTGCTGATAAAAAAACTGGACTTAATGAATCATTCAGAATGCCTAAAGCAAGTATCCTATGAGCCTTGGACAGAATTCTATGAAAGGAGGTAGAAAATGTAACCTTCCTGTGCTAAACCATGACTGATGTTCTTTTATCCTATCACTTGCTGCTGGAAAGAATTGTGTAAATTGTGTAAATTCATTCTCTGAACTTGTGGACTGATTTCTGAATGTTTCATTACAAGGCTAGGTAACATCTTCAGCGAAAATTAGGAGACGTTATTAGCCTGATAACAAAACACTCAGAAACCAGCCTACAAGCTCGGAGAACGAACTTTTCATCCTACATCCAAATTACAGATATTCACTACTATTGCAAATTGTATAAATCTTCCAGAAAATCTGAACTCCAATTAAAGGCCCTGTCACACTGCCCAATGGATGCAAAACGGACACA
>BHFT01009055.1:0-41310 GCA_004320025.1 Laticauda laticaudata
TGTGAAATATTTCTGGACTTTCTCAACTGTGCTCATATCAGATACGTAATGTGGGTTCCAGACTGATGAGCTGTATTAGTTTCCATCTGTTGTTTCTTGTCTTGCCTTCTGGTGCTTTGGAAAATAGGTTGATCCCCTCTTCTTTGTGGCGGCCCCTCAAATACTGGAATACTGCTATCATGTCACAGCTAGTCCTTCTTTTCTCTAGGCTGACCATACCCAATTCCTGCAACTGTTCTTCATATGTTTTTGTCTCCAGGACCCTTAATTATCTTAGTTTCTCTTCTTTGTAGTATCAGTTCCAACGATTGCTCTAATTAAATCAAATTAAATTACTTTTTTGTAACGTGGTGACCAAAACTGGATGTAGTTTTCCAGGTGTGGTGTTACTAAAGATTTATAAAGCGGTATTAATACTTCACATGGTTTTGATTCTGTGCTCCTGTTTATACAACCATTCATTCACAGTGCTAGCAAAGTTTTATTTCTTGTTTTATTACTTGCATTCTTTGCGTGTACATGTGTATATTTCACTGTTACAAGGCAGTAGTTTAAATGAAAAAATATATTATTTATGTATTTATGCAAAAGTGCGCTACAAATAAAATTTTAGAAACAGGAAAAGTTGTAAATCGAGCTGTATGTTAGAGTTGAATCAAATTTAATTTTCCAGAAAGTTACATCCCATGTTTATAAAGTGTTCTTTACATTTGGCAACAGATGGTACACAAGCATTTTCAATGTTTTCACTAAACAGCAAGTAATATCATAACATAAACACAATATTGCAAGAAGTTATTAACATTTCTGCAATCTGGCAGCTAGTATGCACATTTAAAGCCATCTTATTCTCACACCGCCACCACTAAATGAAATTACATTTCTACACACCAATTCAAGGACTTACGGATGTTCTTAATACCCTAAATTCATTGTTCCAAATGTGCCAGTTAATCCTGCTTGAAGGATGGTAATCTGGAAACCAATATAGTGGTAATAACGTTAACAAACGCCACTTGGTAAGGAAAATAGTTGGGTGTGGAATGGTGCAACTATACCTGACAGTTGAAGAAGACAAAAGGGCATTGGAAGAATGAATATCTGAAGGGTGGTGAAGAAAGTTACATTGAAACTTAAATACCATGAAAGTTTACTGAGTGCCGGAAAGACCAAAATGGACTGCAAAATAAACCAAATAAAGAACAGAAATGAGACATTAAAAGGCAAAAGATTACATGGCCAAGAGATAAAAATAAATAAATAGCAAGCAAGGATGATAATAAGACTTGCCAAAAGCAGGAAAGTTGAAGAAAGAAAGAGAAGGGTTAATTTTCCCTGTCCAAGACAAAGCCTTAAGAACAACTCATACAAAGGCAGAATTTAGAAGATGGCAACAGACAGATAGAACAACAAGAATTTGAAGGGACCTTGGAGGTCTTCAAGTCCAACCCCCCCCCCCCTGCTTAGGCAGGAAACTCTATACAATTTCAGACAAATGGTTGTCCAATCTCTTCTTTAAAAGTTTCAGTGTTGGACCATTCAGTGTTGGACAACTTCTGGAGACAAGTTATTTCACTGATTAATTGTTCTAACTGTCAGGAAATTTCTCATTAGTTCTAGGTTGCTTTTCTCCTTGATTAGTTTCTATCCATTGCTTTTTGTCCTGCCCTCTGGTGCTTTGGAGAAGAGCTTGACTCCCTCTTCTTTGTGGCAACGTCTGAGATAATGGAATTCTGCTATCATGTCACCCCTCCTAGTCCTTCTTTTCATTACATACCCAGTTCCGGTAACCATTCTTCATATGTTTTAGTCTCCAGTCTCCTAATCATTTTTGTTACTCTTCTCTGTAGCAAATGCCACCTTCTGCAAAGATGGTGAAGAAACAGTGAGCCACCTAGTTAGCTGCTACAAGAAGATCGCATGGACTACAGACAACGACACGACAAAGTAGCAACAATGGTGCATCGGAATATCTGCAAGAAATATCATTTGCTTGCAAGCAAAAGCTGACGACACCACAAATAAGACAACTGTGGCAAAAGAAAGCAAAGGTCCCTTGGGTGAAATCCCCAAACAATTGGAACATCTCTTGAACACCGGTGGCATTGAGAAAATTGCCACCAGTCAACAGTAAAAGGCAGCTTTATTTGAAACGGCTTACATCCTGTGGCAATAACTTTTAACACCATGAAATAATAATATCTGCCTACCCCAGATCCTTGGGAAGGACTCGATAGGTAGATAAAACTGGCCTCCTTTTATTATCTGGCACACTGGGACTATATGGTATATAAGAGAATACATTTATCAAAAATAAGTAAGCAAATTAGTATATAAAAATGCAGAGGAGCTACGGTGGCGCAGTGGTTAAAATGCAGTATTGCAGGCTACTTCTGCTGCCTGCAATTTGGCAGTTCAAATCTCACCAGGCTCAAGGTTGACTCAGCCTCCCATCCTTCCTAAGTTGGTTAAATGAGGACCCAGGTTGTTGGGGGCAAGATGCTGACTCTGTAAGAGAGGGCTGTAAAGCACCATGAAACAGTATATAAGTCTAACTACTATTGGTATTGATTTATGCTATCTTAGGTGCAAAGAATCTGAGTATATAGGTTACTAGTCTTACAACAAAAACTGTGTTCTTTTACTGTTTTTTCTAACTCTGCTTAAATCAGTTTCTCAGAAAGGGGAAGAAATGTTCTCTTTTTTCTTGTTTTCTCTGAGCGAGGAAAATTTGATACCACTCTTGCAAACAAATGCGGGGTACTTATTTGCAGGTTACTTGTGCCATTGTAATCGCACAATGTAGCGCCGTCCCAAGGTTTTTCTGACCTTTTTGGTGTCAATAAAATGGGAAGGAAAAAAGATCATGAGAAAACCTCTCCTAAAAGATTTTTGAAATACTTTGAAAGATTCAGAAACTGCAAGATTGGGAAAAACCTGAAGATGATGTAAAGCTTATATAAAGTGTGTGCATATATATACACAGCTTATAAATAGATAGATAGATAGATAGATAGATAGATAGATAGATAGATAGATAGATAGATAGATAGTCATCTATCTATCTAAAATCATACATATATCTCATGTATCTCATATATTTGAAGGTTTGTAAGGAAAGACTGGACAGCCACCTGTCTGAAATAGTATAGAGTCTCCTTCTTGAGCAGTAGGTTAGACTAGAAGATCTCCAAGATCCCTTCCAGCTCTATTCTGATTGATTGATTGCTTGGTTTATACAATCTTTATGTTGTTTGTAATCTCTCAGCTGATGTCAGTCCAAGACAGTCAAAAAGAAAATATTGGTCCACAGATACATAACTTAACTCTTGGATACAGATATTTCTGATTCTCAGTTGTTCATACCAGAACTAAAATATTCTAAGCAATGTTGCTAAAAAAAAATTTAAACAGTTTAGGAGCTGTGTCCTGTGCTACAGCACTGATAGATAGATAGATAGATAGATAGATAGATAGATAGATAGATAGATAGATAGATAGATAGATAGATAGATAGGCGGTCAGGCGGTCAGGCAGGCAAGCAGGCATTGAAATATAAAGTAGATCCCACAATAATAAAATCTGTCCACTCTTGTTGCATTACTCTTTGTTAGTAAATGTGATTACGGGCCAGTGCAAGTAAGTAATGATGCTATCTGATTGCAAGATGCAAACTGTATTGCATTAAATCCATGCCGTAATGCATTTCCATTTCCATACACGACATCTTTATTCAAAGATGCATCAAATCAATTTTCCTTCCATCTTGTTTGTGCTTTAGTAGGAAGTGGGTGAGGGAAAGGCTTAGGCTATTTGTCAAATTCAGTTTCCACCTGAGTTGATACCCAAGTGCAAGGAATTATTCATGCATTAGTCATTTAAAGCAACATCTTGAATTCCAAATATGATGAGGATTTATATCTAAACACTCTGCTTTCTCTTTATATTTATGCAGCCATTTTCTTGGCAGAATGGCAATATCCATCTTTCATGAGCTACGCCCTTAAACAAGTTGTGTGCTGTAGATCCTGAGAGTACATATTCTACTTATTGAGGTCATTTGTTAGCATAGCCCATATTCTAGCCATTACAATTACTGGCCAGAAATGCCAATGCACACAAATAGAGGCTGTTCATTTGGTAGGCATTATCTAATTCTCAAATTTATACTCCCTCTTGGCCAACATTTCGAAAGGTTCAATTCCTCGTCCTACCAACACTCTCTGTGTCTGGGCTAATCATTCTCAGAAGTTCAGGGGCACCTGAATTAATTTCCAGATTGATGCCACTTGGAGTCATAATTTGGTTTGCTTGGTTGCAACCAAAACCTAACTTGGGTTTGATCAATTTTGTTAGAATTCTTTAATCTGGAGGGAAGGTTACTATTTTCTTCCTCCCTTCCTCCCTCCCTCTCCCATCTCTCTCTCTCACTCTCTCTCTCTCTCCCTGTGTGTGTATGTGATGCATGCATGCCTTGAGTTTTTGATGGAAAGGCAGGAAATAAATCCAACAAACAAACATGCATCAATTGGAAGTTGGGTAGCTTCTTCTTCATCAGGTTTCACAATGGTGCATCCAAATATTCCATTAGTAACTTCTGGACAGGAGCAAAACAGCTGCCATCCGGGGTGACAAGATGTTAGGGGTGGCCTTGTTCCCTGCCAGAATCCCCAGGAGTGTGATCGGTGATAAGGGTGAAGTTCCTACCGTACAGGTATTCGTGAAACCACTTCATGCCGGTGACCGCTGCTCGTGCCTCCTTGTCAAGCTAGCTATAGTTCCTTTCTTCCTTTGATAATGTCTTAGAGAAGTATGCAATCGGTGCTTCTATCCCGTCTGGCAGAGTATGGCTCAGTATGGCTCTGATGCCGAATGGTGAGGCATCGTAGGTCACCGTTAGTGGTAGGGTTTCGCTGTATTGGATGAGGACTGATTCCGATGTGAGATCTTTTATTTTCCAGAATGCGGCTTCTTCCTGCTTGCCCCAGGACACAGGTGGCTGTTTTTGTCGATAACCAGTGCAGAGGTGTTCGCCATTTGTTTTTGTGCAAAAAACATTTAAAAGTTAATTAGTCCAAGGAAAGCCTGTTAACTGCTGCTTTTATTTTGTTAGTCTTGGGGCTTCCGTTGATCGCTTTAAAATCTTTTCTCTGTGGGTGAATTCTTTTATCAACTAGGTATCCCAAGGAACTCTACTTTTCAATGCATAAGGCTGGCCTTTCTTTTTTTACTTTTATCCTGCATTTTTTAAATTCTGAGGACTTGTAGTCACCACAAATTCTCACTGACCAATCTGTTTTATCGGGTGTTATTGGGGTCTCCCAGCAGAGTGATCTATTGGCTCAGACCCCTTGATGATGAAGCTTGTCTACGTTGTTTCATCGATTTTTGGTTGAGTGCGAATTGGAACTCGCCTCAGTTTTCAGACGGATTGGGGCAATATTGGCGGTTACATTAATCTGTCCGTCGAACCTCTTGGGAAGTCTTCAATGAGTTTCTCCTCCCAGTTCTATTTCCTCGACGTGGTTGAATGCCCGTCACGTTGATTCTAATGGCATGAACCATTCCAGTCGCCAATGGCTTGGCGTCTCTGTCACATGGTTAGTGGAAGTACTTTCCCATGATTCTTGAAAGTAATGTGGAATGTCCAATTCCAGCTCTCGTTTTGTAAGCTGGGCCATAACCGCTTTGATTGTATCCATGATACTGGAGAGGTATAGATAGGAATCACTTCCATGTTGACGGCCTGCCTTCGATGCGATCTGCACGTGCACTTTCTTGGTTCAGTGTTGTTGAGTTGCCCCTATGGTGACTGTTTGGTGTGTCTCTTCTCTCTGTCGGGCTTCACTGAGCACTTGCATCGACCCTCATGGGCTCCAACGGTTCTCTGTATGTTTGTTCCTGGTTCCTCGGGGGCGTATGTCGTGTCGCTTCGCGGCTGTAGTTTTGTTTGTTGTGGGAGACCTTGCGATGTGTCCCATTTCTCACAGTACCGGCAAATGGTGTCTAAGACTGGCACTCTGAACGGGGTGGTCGTGGCCACATCCAGCGCACTGAAAGTCGACTTACGACCTGCTCCGCTCCCACATCGGTCTCGCTGCGCTTGCTTGATCTCTGTCCTCCTCCGCTCTTTGGTATTGGGGGACGGAATCCGACGTCCTCGTGCGTGTGCCTGTTGTGGCTTTGTGACCAACCTCAGGTCTTGTCTCTGGTGATGAGTTCGCTTCCGAGTTATTTGCCAGTCCTTGCATTCACTTGTCGCATCTTGGCCACTGAACTTCTTGTTGGCCTTGCTCGGTGGCTTCAGTGATGCCTTCAGTGACCGCATAATGTCCGCCCAAGCCTTAGTCCTCAGGAGTATGGGTCTCTTAAACCGAGACCACGCCAATTTCTCAGAACCTCGTCCATGTTGGAGAAGCCGCACACACACCCGATGTTTCTTAGGGGCTGCCACAAGTCCCGTGCTCTCTCCATCCTTCTGATCCATCGGTTGAATCATGTCTCCGGATTAGGTTGGGAACGGCCGGGGCATAGTAGGTTTGGAGTAGCCCATCTAGGTCTGGCCATGCATCTCTTTTACGTTCTTCAGCTTGGCCCAACATATTGGCCATTTTGACACTGTGGGCCCGCAGTGGGTCAGGAACACAGCGCTTCCTGTGCGTCATTTGCATCTTTCAAGTTGTTGCTCTCGAGGAACATGAGGAATCAATCAATGTATGATTCCCAGTCCTTGGTTGCCTGATCGAAGGTACGGGTGGCGAGTTGCTGCTGGCCATCTCGTCAGTTGTTCAGCTCGGTTGCCACGTGCTCGACTGGTCTCTTTATCTCAGGATCCCACCTTCATCGCCAGTGTTGAAGTGCGGGAAAAACGGAGACTCGAGACCAGCGTAACTTCAGCTCTTTAATTAAAGGTATAGATCTGTGCTGGACCTGCGAGCCATGGCAGCCCTTCTTATAGAGCTTGCCGGCGGCTCACATCCAATGACAGCTTTCTGAATCTCTTGTGATCGGCGCGGCCAATCGCGGTTGATTCTTTACTCACCAATCACTGTCATTCTTTTGTCCAATCACAGTGTGGTCCATATTAACCAATCAGGTGAGGGTATTCCAAGAATGCTAATATAGAACACAAGGTCCCTTCCAACTCTGTTATTCTGAATCTAAGATAGGCCAAGTCAAGAAAGAGATGGGTCAGAGTTTTGAAGCATGCTACTTTATTATTCTACAGTGTGATAACAGAATATTGAAAATGTATCAGACCTTCTGCCTCTCCCAAAATCAATCGGTTACTCTGATTTTCCCCCCTCTACATTTTTTTTCTCACACTGTGTTGCTGTTTTTCCTTCCTTAATGCTTCATTCCTTGATTCCCCAATATCATTTCTACATTTTTATAACAACAACTTTCACCTGGGTGTGCTCTCAAGTAATGGATCTATATTTTTTATTGCACCTTGGGAGCCAACTCAATCACTAACCAAGAATTAATGTATCATCTTTAGACTCAAATGTGCTGCCTTAAAGGGAAAGGTTCCCCTCTCACATACATTTTAGTTGCTTCCAGCTCTAGGGGGCGGTGCTCATCTCCGTTACAAAGCCGAAGAGCCAGCACTATCCAAAGACATCTCCATGATTTTGTGGCCGGCATGACTAAATGCCGAAGGCACACGGAATGCTGTTACCTTCCCACCAAAGTGGTCCCTATTTTTCTACTTGCATTTTTACATATTTTTGAACTGCTAGACTGGCAGAAGCTGGGACAAGTAACGGGAGCTCACTTCCATACGCAGCGCTAGGGATATGAACGGCCGAACCGCCGACTTCTGATTGACAAGCTCAGCGTCTTAGCTACTGAGCATCCGCTGCCTTACCCCCTACTCAAATTCCCTTTCCCAAATGGGTGCTGACTGGACCCTGGAATGTGTTTTATTGTTTCTTCATATGGACTAGTACCTTTTAAATAACAATTAATGAAGTTTCTTCATCAAGTTCAGGACGAATGTGTCATCCCAGTGACTTCGGTTGTAGTAAAGATATGCTTATAAAACTAGCTATTACTGAATAGAAGCAATTTATCCTTTTTGTTCCATTATGCAAATGTCTTTTCAAAAGTGAACCTAATGCATAGTTTATACTGAGGAGTATGTCTGCATGAAGTTCCTCAAGAAAGATTTGAATCTTTATAATTAGGAAGGGCAAATATATTAATAAGAATAAAGGGATAATTTTCTAATCTCCTGCAATGTAAATTAGTTTATAATTTTTTTGTCATTTACTACAGAACTGGCAGAACAATGAAACCCTTGTTCACTGGCAAAGGAGCCTTCGTTGCATATTATCTTAAAGAAAGAATTCATCGGTGGCAGAAGACTATGAATACATATGAATTAGTTCAGGACATGGACATACTACCAAACCAGTCAATACAAAAAAGTTTGAGTTTTTACACGTCAGACTCAATTCCAATCCGTTAGGGTTTTGTTTTTGTTTTTTTGCATTTTGAGTTGAATTTATCTTACTGTTTTCTAGATCAGCAGTCTTCAACCTTTAGGGCATCACGGACTGGTTCTGTGGAGAGAGGTTTTATTATGGACCAGATGAAGCTGTTCTGACCCAAGCTCAGTAGAACCAAGAAACACACTCCTTCTCCCCCCAAAACCCCCTCTTTATTTAATAACTGTGAATTCATGGCATTCACACACAGGAAAGTCCTGGCAATAATCCTTCCAAGGGTTAATTGCAAGAGCAGAACTTATCAGTCCTTGGATAGTTGCCAGGCTGAGAGCTTCCAGTCACAAAGCTGTAAACTCAATACCCGGCAAGGAGTCTCTCTGAGGCACGAACCACGAGAAGCAAATCCTACGAAAGAAATATGAACTATTGTCTTCTGCAACCACCACTCCCCTTTTGCTTCTATTTATTCTCTAGGGAGGGCCCATGTGTACCTTTCTGAGTCATCCCGTTTCTCAGTTCTTCTCCTCTCTTGACAGCTCTGTGCATACGTGCATCTGGAACAGGCACCAGCTGTTCTTCTTCCGCACTTTTCTCCAACTCCAACACTTTTCTCCAACACTTTTCTCCAACTCCAAAGGCAGCTGTTAAGACAAAAGGGGTGACTCAGGAGTAAGGCTTGGAGGTGATTGCTCTTTCCATAAGATATAAAGCACAAAGGGACAGGAACCTTTGCAGGAAGCAATATTTTTCGCTCTGTTCAGATTAAACCTTGAAATTCTGTGTGGACTTTGTACTTCATTTGGCTTTTTACAGTTAATTTGGCACTTTAGTTGTTGGCTCAGTTCAAAGGAGATAAAGGTGGGTACTTGTCTTGAGGGACTCATTGCGGGCTGGGAATGAGCATAAGTCCCAACTGTTGAATAAAAGAGAGTCATTTGGACTAAGCATCTGCTTAATTACTGTCTCAGAAGTCTTGGTCAGAACAGACTGGTTTTATTGTTGTTGCAAGCCACCTAGAGTTGCTTAAGATAGCAATCATATAACTCTTTTAAATTAATAAATAAGCACATTTGTAGTTGCATTTAGCTTTGGAGTTTTAACTATGAATTCTACAACTAAGCACTTTTCCCCCTGAGCTTAATCCAACATTTTAGCAAATTTCAAGGCCTTTTTTTAAAGTTTATGTATTTTAAAGTAGGATCAAAGTTTGTTTGGGAGAGTTTTTTAAAATCAAGGAACACATCTTCTGCTAGTTGATATGATTATATCATAAACAATGAAACAGTGTTACATTTTGGTGCAGGATAAAATATCCTGCACCAAATTCTTTGTTATTACTATTGGGTTCCTTCTTCTTCATATTTTCTGTTCTTTCTGATAAACTTATTTCTGCTGAGGTTTCTGATAGATCATGTGCGCTTCTGAATGGTTTCTTTGGTGTCCAATAAAAGTCCTGTTACCACTCTTTGTCGACCAGCCAAATTATATATTTTCATTTGTTGCCAACAGGTTAATTATCCCTGCTCTGGATTACTTGACACTTTCTTTCATATAAATAATGATTTTCAAGTCTAATATTTTTAGTGGAGGCTTAGCTTGTCAGCTAATATATTCACAACGTTTGAAAACATATATTCTTTGGAGTCCAAGTTGTCAACAATATCTTGGCTCAGTCTTCAAAACATTTACCGAATTCTTACTTACAAACTAAATTAGATTTCAGTTGTAGTGGAGTATGTATGTAACACACAATTTAAAAGGAATAAATAAAGGTGCAATTTACTCTATTTGAGATTCACTGGCTTATAAACAGATGGGTAAACCCAGTCATACCATGCAGGTAATGGCATTCTGAAACATAAATATGCAAATCTTTATAATCATCCTGTTAGTGCTATGTATCTCATCACAAATAATTAAAAACACAGGGCCATGTGGATTTGGGTTGTAAAAACAGGGCACATATGAATGATTACTCTATCCCTATTCTCCCAGCAATAGATTAAAACTATGCATTTTAAAAGCCATCTGCTTTGTATGTATGAGACACCTGTTATGAAATCGACAAATAAGAGTGTAAAATCTGGGATACGTGTTCTCCTCAAAACATGGTCAGATATTTAAATTACACAATTCAGTAGGATAAGGGGTATCTTGATAAATAGGCAAGTGGGGATTTCCCCACAAAGTTGATATTTGGTAGGTGACAGGTTTTGTAACGCTCACAGAACAAAACAATTTTTGTATCAGCCTGAGTAGTCAAGTAATGGATCAGGGATAGCAGATGTTCCTTTTTTCCTCACAGCATGTACGAGATTGTTTAACTTGTTCTGCTTGTTAAAAATGGGCTCCTCCAAATGACAATAGTAAGATTTGATTCAAGTCCAGAAATTTCCTGAGTTAACCAGTGGAACAACTTGCCTCCAGAAGTTGTGAATGCTCCAACGCTGTAAGTTTTTAAGAGATTGGATAAGCATTTGTCTGAAATGCTCTCAGGTTTCCTGCCAATGCAGGGGGTTGGACTAGAAGACCTTCGGTGTTCCTTCTGTTCTGACCTAGGCTTCCCAAAAGCATGAAGTCGACTCTCGGCCCAATAAAACCTCTTTCATTTAGTTTAAAGTGAATTCCTCTCCAGCAAAGTCCTGGCCAATAGTCTTTCAAGAGATTTCACAACTACAGGCTGGAGAGCTGCCAGGCTGATATCTTCCAAATGCCGTTCTGTAGCAAACAATAGTTGGCAAGGAGTCAGGAACAGATCTTCACCCTAATGAATTGAACTGTCTCCTGCAAACACCATTCCCCTTTCTCTCTATTCCCATTCACCATCCACATGTGGCTTTATTCCTGAGCTGACCCTTGTTCCTTAGCTGTTCCCTTCTCTTGGCATTTTTGCGCATGTGCACACTGGGAACAGGCTTCAGCTATTCTTCTGCCCCACTGATCTCCGACTCTGGAGGCAGCTGATAACTGTCAAGACGGCCCTGGCCCCCATCTCTGCCTCCGACACAGTCCTCATCCGAGCCTTCCCCAGACTCCAGGATTGGCCTGTGTTCCTCCCCAACCTCCTCACTGTCCGAATCTTCTGCCAGCTCTGCTGGCCACTGGTGGGCCACAACACCTTCCAACTCCATTATTCTATTCTGTTCTGTTCTTTCTTCTAGTACCATATTTAGCACTGAACCTATATCAAAATAAGGTATTATAAAAATAGATATTCTTTCAAAGTCTATTTTTGTATAAATAACTTTATATATACACTATTTTTTTCCTGGATCAAAAACAACTGGTAAGTATTTCTTAAGCCAGTTAATTTATCACTTGCCTTTTTGCATATACTGTATAACATTTTGCATATCCAAATTTTCTATGACTACCTTTTCTTTTTATGAACATATTGAATCCTTTGCTTCAAGGTGGTGTCTGGGCAACTGAATGGAGTTGAGAGTTTACTGGCCGGATGCCCTTCCTGACACCTACATGGAGTTCACAGCAGATATTTTCTCTTTGCGTCCTGATAAGAGTTGCTGCCTAGGAACTTTCAACTTTTCAAATGAGAGAAGAGTGTCTTCATCTCTAGGCCAGCGTGCTACTTTTCTATGATTCTATAATTATATTTCTCCATAAGAAAAGCTGCAGTGCTTGAGGTCTTTTTAACAGATGACTAACTGATATGATGTAACTGTACCTTTATTCCAGGTATGTAATTTACTGCCACAAATTGAGAGGGAGATAAGGTACAAATAGACCTGTTTGAGGAAGATTAATAGCCAAGATAGAAATGAAGGAAAATACAAAATTGCTGATATCAGTTGCTCTATGACAATTGAAAAAGGATGCCCTGAATCTGAAAAATGAATATGTGAAACGTTGTATGATTCAATAGCCAAATAATTTTGAGTGCAATATAACACTTACACAATAGGAAAAGGTGGATTAATGGATTGAAATTTACACTGAGCTATGACCTTTTGCAAAATAATGCATTGTTGGTACCCAATACCTGACAAATTGTCAAAGATATATTAAGCTGTTTCAGATGTGTGTTGGAAATTTTTATCATCTTGGCTGGAATTGTAATAACACAAAGAAATATTGGAGCCAGATTCATGATTTAATGCAGAAGAGCCTTAAGATAAAAGTGAAACTAGAAGCTTTTAAGGACTATTGAATAAGAAGCTTGAAAGAAAATTTGAAACTTTGTTATTATATATGCAGAGCTGTAACCATCAGAGGAGAATGCTGCAATCCCCCTTAGTCAAGTTTTTGGTGATCAATTGTTCATGATTAATTTTCCCATGTTCTTCTTTTGTTATACTTGTGTTTTGGTCTGTGACTGCAAATAAAGTATTATTATTATTATTATTATTATTATTATTATTATTATTATTATTATTATTATTATTATTATTATTATTATATGTTGATTGTGGCAAAAATCCTATGTACACAAAAATCGAGAGAGAGATCAACTTCCACCATGAAAGAATGAATGGAAAAAATGCTTAAGAGTTGACAGAGATTACAAAATCAACTGTTTTAATCAGAAAAAAAAAATACATCTAATTTTGTTTTGACCTGAAAACTGCTTCTAAGCATTGTGCTTGACAGAAAAGAATGAAATTCTGACTTTGGAATTTTCTGATTAAGTAGTTGTTAAGGAAATGGTTAGTACTTACTTGGAATATAAAAGTAAAAAGTTGAGATTGTAAATTTAGTTAGTGTATCACTGTGCTGAAAAAAAGTTGGAAGTCAATACTTTTTTTTTTTTTTGGTAACTCTTCCCCATTATCCCACATTTTCCTTTTCCTTTCTATCATTATCTTCATTGATGTTTTGTAATATGATATTAATAAATATGTACACATGGCATATATTTATCTATCATTCTCTATTTAGATTTGGTTGCCCTAGGGAAGTATTTATTCTGGTTGTGTTTCCTTGTTGCTGTTATTCTATTTTATTCAGTTCTGTTTACAGGCATTTTCCTTTTTCTCCCTTTTTATTGTTGTGAGCCGCTTAGAGTAGCTGCATGGAGAGATAAGCGGCAAATAAATTTATAAATAAACATTTTTAAATAATTTAAAGTAATAATTATTAATAATTTGTACATACATATACATACACATATATACCTATACACACAGAGACATATACATATAAATCTATATATCACACACATATATATACATACACACATATACATATATACACACATTATACATATCTACATCTATATACATATACACATATATACACCTCTACATACATATATACTATTATACACACACATATACATTATATATCTACAGACACATATACATATATATCTATATATTACACACACACACACACGACAGTTTGCATCCCGTTTGTGCATTTCGCAACCTGTCTCCCCCTTCCCTCGTCCTTCGGCTCACAGCGCCCCCAATTCCTTACCCCCCACCCCAGAAACCCCCTCCTTCCCAAAGGAGTTACGACGCCTCCGAGGCGGAGACACCTCAGCGGCCCGAGTGACGTCATCCGCGGTTCCTCCACCTCGCCCCCCCCCACTCCCTCCCAAAACGACAGTTAAACCGAGCGGCGATTGGTCAACCCGTCTGACCCAATCCGGACGCCGCCTTCCGAGCTCGCGGCCCCGCGATTGGCCACGTCCGCGCCGGGAGGGGGCGTGGCCAGAGCGGCGGGAGAATTCGAACCGCGAGAGGTGGTCCGGGGAGGATTTCGGCCGTCGCCGCCGCTGCTATCATGGAGAGGGGTCCCCGCGGGAAGACCCAGCCGCCCCGCAGGCAGGCCGCGGAGGCGCTGGGCTGGGAGGGAAGCAGCAGCGGAGGAGGCGGCGGCAGCAGCAGCAGCAAGAAAGCCAAGTTCGTAAGTCTTAGGGGAGGTCGGGGGAGGGTCGCCAGGCGCATGCCCGGGGCAGCCTTGGGGAGCGCGAAGGGGGGGGAGGTTGTAGGAGGAAATTGATTGGCTCCTGGACGGGGGGTGGGGAGGAGAGGAAGAGTGGGAAGGGGAATTGGGTCATGTCATATACTTGGCTACATGCATAATTTTGCATGCATGCATGTATGTATATGCAGTATATGTTAGAGATGGAGACCCTTTGGGAGCGGCTGGTAGTGCTTGCAAAGCAGCCTTTGAGTGGGAAGGGGGGTTGTGAATTTCTCTGTGTGATGCGGCTATGTGCATAATTTTGCATTTATGTATTTATTTTATTTATGTCAATGCATTGTATACCCTTGGTTATTAGGATCATGAAGGGGTGAGGGACTTCTTTGGTGAGACATTACAAAGGGGGTTGCCCGTAGTGGTGGTGACATAGCATAATTATCTTTTATTGGAAAGGGAGTTCACTGATTTTCGGGAAGGCATGATAAAGCATCTTTGACTTCTTGGGAAAGGCCTGACTGGCTATGAAAGGGAAATTGATTGGTTGTGTCTCCAATTTTCTCCCTACAACAGGGGTGTCAAACTCCTGTTGTTACGGCGGCATCACATGATATATCATGACTTTTTTCCCCTCAACTAAACCAGGCATGATATATCATGATATATCATGACTTTTTTCCCCTCCGCTAAACCAGGCATGGGACTTTGACAGCCTTCCCCTAGAATTTCAGGAGATTAGCATAATCAGTGGTACTTTGCTACTCATTGTTAATTGGTTCCAGGAGGAGTGATGAGTACAAAAAATGATGACTAACAAGCACATTTTTTCCATAAAGAATAATGTAATGAATCACAAGGCAGCCAACACCGACAAGTTCTAACTTGTGCATTGAGTACCAAACAAATGATGAATACTGGGGCAAAATTTTTGCCTCAAAATGCATTGAGAAAGAAAAAAGTGATGAGTTTGATGATGAGCAGTTTGATTACCAATATATCACTGTATTTTGCTTTTCTGTTTTCTTTCTTTGAGGTGTACATAAGACTCAGAAATATTCTTGGACATCAGCCTTAGACTATACTGTGGCTCATTTGCAATTTTATTTTTAAAATTGGAAGAATCTCCAAAAAATGCTTGGAGAGTCATGCAGAGGCCAAAGAAGGTCAATATATTTGATAAAGCAGATATTTTGGACACAATACTTTTATAGATTTTACTTATTTTACAAAAAAGTCTCAGCAAGATTGTGAAACACAATAAATATTTTCTCAGTGGATCTTATGATCAAAAAGCTGGCAAATCTTCTAAAGTTGTATCTACTGTCAAACTATACCTGGAGTAAGCCATGACCTATGTTACGCAGCTATATCATGGATTGTCAAGTAGTCATGCATATACAGTAAATACCTGTTAGTTAATGCCTCTATGAAAAAGATCATAAAATCCCTGCATACACCAAGGCATATGTTACCTGCATAATATTTGAGAGAACTTGGACAATGGCATCTATCTAAGTTGCAAGCCTGTACATTTGGTATTTCTGAGTAATGTGCGTAAAATTTTGGCATACACAGATGGTGATAGCTATTGTATGAAGTGAAAAATTATTTATACTTCAGCCATGGAATGATCCTTTTTATCCATTGGAGGATACCAAGTAAAGTAAAGAACTTTACTAAGTTCTTCTTAATAAACTTCTTTACTAAGTTTACTAGTTTACTTAGTAGACTTTACTAAGTTTAAAAGGTTTAATTAAAATACAGTAATTTTTCTTCCTTTTTGATGATAGTTCTGAACAGGCCTCAAAATCAATTTGGTTTCTTGAGAATATGGATTTTTTTCCTACTAAGACACATGGGAGTTTTAGAAATGGCTTACAAGCTCTACTAAGGGCTGTACTACTGATTCCAGGATTTAATTTCAATTGAGTGCAAAAACATCATAAAAGCTATGCTTTTAAGAAATTTAAAAAGTCTTTCTCAAAACAAAAGAAACAATAAATGGCTGCTAATACCTTTACTTACCGGTCTTACTTGGAGTTAACAAGTGATGAGGACAGAATGGCATTTTACCCTCTGAATATAATTTGATTACTATACAGATGGCTTGTCTAAAGAGATGTTTCTGAAATTCATAATCCCTTGCACTGATCATTTTAAGCTGCATGGTGTATTGTAGGAATAGGAAAACAGAACATAAATCTAATAGTAGATGACATTGTTCTGATAATTCCCTTTCTTATTATCAATAAAAAGGCAACTTTATTCTCACTGGCTCAAGGTTGACTCAGCCTTCCATCCTTCCGAGGTGGGTAAAATGAGGACCCTTGATTAGCAATAGCCCTTAGATTTATATACTGCTTTACAGGGCTTTACAGCCCTCTCTAAGTGATATACAGAGTCCTCCTCTTGCTCCCAACAATCTGGGTCCTCATTTTACTGATCTTGGAAGGACGGAAGGCTGAGTCAACCTTGAGCCTGGTGAGATTTTAACTGCCTAATTGCAGGCAGCCGGCAGGCAGCAGAAATAGCCTGCAGTACCGCACTCTAACCACTGCGCCACCATGTAGTGCTGACAGTATTCTGACTCTATAAACCGCTAAGAGAGGGCTGTAAATCCCTGTGAAGTGGTATATAAATCTAACTGCTAGTGCTATTGCGGTATTGTTTAATAAAAAAAAGGATCTGTGCAAAAGCCACCATAGCTTAGCTTCTTTGTTACAACTTTTATCCAAGGCAGTTAAAAGTCTGTCTTTTTTCCTGTGCACAGGGAGTGCTACATTTTGAATTCTGCAGTTGAGGCAGATAGTGAAGAATTCAGAGATTGCATTTTTTCCCCCCAAAGGGGTAACATAAGTTGCTGTTTTTGTTCCTTTTTTTTTTGGTTCCAGGTGAAAGCTTTTGCCTTTACTTGCTTAAGATCACAGGGTGTATTTCTTCCTGCCACAGTTTGTACTTGTTCCAATGCTTATTACTTTGTTACATATTTTTGTTGTTCTGAGGGTTTTTATTGTCACTTCATCTGAGCTTTCACTGAAAAGCAGCCCCATCAAGTAGAAACATAAAAAAACCAATGTAAAATGCTGTATTTTATATTTATTTTTAATACAATCAGTAAAGGCTTACTGCCTTGCAACAGACAGATTTCATGTCTCAAAGTAGTATTTATAGTTTTCATAATCTCTGCTAGATAACGTGCCTTCTGAATTGAAGGAAATTCTGAAAGTAGTCGTAGAGGGTTTGAACGTAAACTGGCCTAGCCTTTTGTCTTATAATTGGCACCAAAATTATCTGCTGAGTGGCAGGGAGCCGAGGCTCTGAGTTTATGCCTTTAGAAATATGTTTCTCCTTTAGGGAAAATATAATATTCTGTATTTTTAATATTTCCTGGAATATTTCATTTTTCTAGGAGAGAGTTGGGTGCTAACTTTCTATAATCCAAGCCAGGACAAAGCCATTAAGCTATAATAGGAATTGCCCAACACCCTTTCAGAACACAACCCTCTTCATTGCATCATCACCCAGCAAGATTCAACCAAGCCTACGACACAGCCTAAAACAAAGGTCTTCAAACTTTGCAAGTTTAATACTCATGGACTTCAACTCCCAGAATTCCTGAGCTAACATGACTGGAGGAGGAATTCTGGGAGTCCACAAATCTTAAAGTTGGCCTAAAAGGTTAGCTGGACCCCTGGGCCTAAAAGACCCCTGGCCTAAAAGGTTAGCTGGACCCCTGCATAGCCCCCTGGGAGTATGATAACTGATAGGATACATTTCTTGCAAGTCCCAAGAGAGCGTATAAATACCGTATATACTCGCATATAAGCCGACTTTAGAACTCTTTTTTTTTTTTTTTTTTTCAAATTTGGGGGTCGGCTTATAACGCGCATGAAATCTGGATTTTTTTTTTTTTTATAACCACGTGTATGATGGTGTTGAGGAGGTGGCCCCGATCCCCCTGGTTCAGCCACTCGCGGTTATTTCGAGTCCTGTCGTTGGGAGATTCAATGACCGCTTGGAAGGAAAATCCCCACTTCTCCCTTCGGTGGCGTGCCTCGATTTGCGCCGGCAGCAGCCGTTAGCGAGGCGGCTTCCGCGATTGAGAGTCTTGTGCTCTCGCCACTCCCTTCAGTTGGCCCTTAGCATGCCCTCGCCTCAAGTAAAAACGCACGTGCGAAGTCCGGGCGCATTTTTCTCCCTGGATGGATGATGAGCCGCAACTTTTGCCCGCCGCCCTTTTCCCTCTGGGCTTCACTGCCTGCTGTCAGGGAAGTCGGCCCACAGCCCTGGCTCCCAGAAATCTTTCTGACGGTGGATCCTGGGTCTTGGCCCATCTGCGAGGCGCGTTTGAAGCTTCGGCGGTTGAGCGCCACCATGTTGCTCAGAACAGGATAGCCCGACAAGATCGCAAGTTTCATTGGGAGGGGTTTTCTGTGCTGGGATCTACTCGAAAATAGTTATAATTTACCTGTTCCAGCTCTTGGGAAATGTCGGTAATTAACGCCAATCGTACATTACACCTATCTCTCAGATTTTTTTTCATGGGTCTCCAGGATTTTCCTTATCGGGTTACCCACCATCGTGATTTTGGGGTCGACTTATATCGAGTTTGGCAAAATTTCCTCATTGGTTTGCAAAATTCCTCATTTTGGGGCAGTTTTTAAAGGTTCGGCTTATATGCGAGATCGGCTTATATGCGAGTATATACGATATATCTCACTCTCCACTCCATGTGGCCAGCTACCCAGAATCACACATACCTTGGTGGTTCTGCTTCACCATTAAACCATCCTTCCAAGCAGCCTCCATGTTTCCAATGTCTTTCCTCCCACTTAGAATTGAACTCAGATGGATATTTCTTCTAACACTCTGAATGGAGCAAGTCACATCTTCAGAGGAAGCTATCACATTTAATAATCTTAATCTAATGGACAAGCATAGATTTGCTGGACTATTACTTAGCAAGGTACAAAAAAAATAAAAGTTGTTATATGTAAAGAGAAGGTCAGTTGGAAGTTGTACATTTTCATTTGTCCCATATACCAGCTAGGAAATAAGATGTTTCATTCATGAAATGTATATAATTATACTGTTATGGTTTGAAGCATTTCAGCAGCTCACTTTGCATATGATGCTAAACCATCCTTTAAATCAAAACAAATTCCAGTTTAATTGTGTATAAAGTGATGACTGACTTTTTATTTTTTATTTGGATTATACAAATAATGGGATCACATAGATATAGTCGTATATATTTACATTTCACCTAAATTTGAAACATGTAGCAGTTATCACTTTTATGTGAAAATATTTCTTTGTGTTAGTTTATACTTTTCATCACCTTAACAGATGGTTCATTTTATTTACAGCCCTTGCACCTCAAGATTTTGACAGATGATGTGGTAAGCTATTTTGTTTTCCTTGTTACATCGTAAATTTAAGGAAAATTTTTTTGGAAAATAATCTGTTCTGTGTTTTGCTTCTTTGGATATACCTGTCTGTCAACATATAAAGACAAACTATAGATCTTTCTAGCAATTCCAGCTATGTTCATCCAACATATTAAGCTGTGGTGTGGTTGTCCTGATTTTGTGTGTTGTGGAAACACAATCACCACCTTATCCTTTCTTCCCTCAACACTGTTCAACTATTTACAAAGTCTATTACTGTTAATCTTCTCATCACTCCTTATCATCCTTCCCTCCCACTTGTGACTGTATGACTGTAACTTTGTTGCTTGTATCCTTACGATTTATATTGACTATTTCCTAGTATGATTTGATTGCTTATTTGTACCCTATGACTATCATTAAGTGCTGTACCTGATAATTCTTGACTCTTGATGAATGTATCTTTTCTTTTATGGACACTGAGAGCATTTGCACCAAAGACAAATTCCTTGTGTGTCCAACCACCCTTGGCCAATAAAGAATTCTATTCTATTCTATTCTATTCTGTTCTGTTCTGTTCTGTTCTATTCTATACTGTGACAAATTCTGGTTTGTTTTTATATCCTATCCATGCAAAGTTCCTTGGGCCAAGAAATGGAATTACGATCTAAATGTAACATACTTCCTTATGCCCTAATACAGGGGTGTCAAATCTGATTTCTTCCAGGGTTGGATCATCATTGTAGTTCTCCATGTGTGTGTTTGTGTGTGTGTGTGGCGGGGAGACAGGATTGATGCCTCTTGCAGCACCCTGCTGGATGAAAATGGGCTACACGGGAGCCTCATAGGGCCTGTTTTTGGCTGGCAGAGTGCTACTGGAGGTTGGGGAGGCCAAAAATGGCCTCCATGCGGCCCATTTTGGCCAGATTTAAGTACCTCATAGGCCAGATTTAAGCACACCCTTGCCCTAATGCAACCCCACTCATTTTCTGATCCCTTCCCACTAAAAGGGTGCTTTAAAATCTCTGGGAGCAGCCCTTTTGCAGTATGCAGGAGATGTGTTTTGCCAGAGTTATTCATTTTTTAATTGGACATCTATCAAGATTAATGTTAGAATTTGGGAATGGTGTGGACCTAATAGCATTTGAAGAATATGCCATATCCTGATTAGAAGATGGAAACATAACTTTACTAAGTGGATCCACAGTTGTCTTGGTGCTCAACAGCTGATTTCTCATGCCGACAACAGTTATTAACTAGGATGCCAGAGATGTTGGCCATGGGCTGATATTCTTCAGCATTTTAATGATTTGGTTGATGATACTGTAGTGATCCAGTATGTGGGAATGGACAGGAGGAAGAGCTGCAGACTTGGCAATGGTCAACCAGCAGCAAAGCCCAGAAAAGCAATTGGGGGTGTGTGTCTCAAACATCTCAAAAAGGGACAGTCCCTGGTTTCTTGAACTAAGGGGTTGGACCAAGTGATATACTTTCATTTTTGGGCGGTTCTGTTAATATAACCTCACAATAAAGTTGAAGATAGAGAGCACCCTTGACCCCTTAGAAGTACTAAGTTGGGTTGTTTTCTTGCAGACGTTTCATTACCCAAACCAGGTAAAATAATTAGTGCTGGTCTGATGATGAAATTACCTAGTTTGAGTAATGAAACATTTAGAAGGAAACAATCAAGCTCGGAGACCACCGAGGACCCCTCATTTCAACCCTGAGCTACAAATAGTCTCTTTTATTGTTCGTACTTCTGGGTATGCTTCCCATCTGGCGTGCCTTGCAAAGTTGACAGATAAGGAAATGCTTAGTAGCAATGGCATTTAGACTTACATACCGTTTCACAGTGCTTTTATAGCCCTCCCTAAGTGGTTTACAGAGTTACCATATTTGCCCCCAACAATCTGAATCCTCATTTTATCAACCTTGGAAAGATGGAAGGTCGAGTCAACCTTGAGCCATTGAGAATCGAATGGCTGGCAGTCAGCACAGTTAGCTTGCAATACTGCATCCCCATCACGGCCCCTAGTAGATTTGCAGATGACAAAATGTCGCCTTGATAGATTAAAAGAGTTGGTTGAAAGTAATCAAAAAGTGTAGGTCCAGGAAGGAGGTTACCTGGCTTGGTGACAGTGACATATGAAGAGACTCTTGGATTTGGAATTAATCACCGATTGAGCAAAGGTCAGCAGTGAGTGACTTTATTGCCCAGGAAGCAAAAGCAACTGTAGGCTGCTGCATCCACGGAAACATATTTTGAAAATCTCTGAAAGTTTGCCCATTTTCAGATAAAGGCAAGGAAAATGATCACAAAACTACTAAGGGGGAGTGAGAAAACAGTTTAATTTTGACAAAAGATGACTGAGACTGGGCATGCTAACATTTTCCAAGTACCTGAAAAGTTGCGATACAGAAGAAGCCTCAATCTCTTCCCTATCATCTTAGGAAGCAGAACAAAAAGTAATTACAATAAACTTATAGCAAAGCAGATCCCGACAGAATGTAACTTACAGTTACGCATTTGGTAGTAGACCTGCTTATGAAAAGATGAGCTCGTTTTTTAGGAAGTGTTCAGGCAGGAGATGCCTTGCAAGTACCATATTACATTGGATTCATGCCCTGAGATGAGAGTTGAGCTCTGTGCCTCTTCTGGGTCCAGAGAAAACGCAGCTTGCAAAATAGCCTTTGCCCAATGATAAAGGAAAGAAATGTTGATGCTGAAGAGTTTAATATACGATTGCAGTTACTATTATAATTTTAGGAAGGAGGGAAAAAATCTAGAAACTTTTTTTTTTCTGATTATAGAAAACAGTTTTCATGCAACCGTCTTTATTAACAACTGATTTGCAGAAATAATAATTTAATCCAGGTTTTTCTTTAGTTAGAATTGATATATTGGATCCATCCATACCACCTTATTTGGTTTCATATAATTTATGCCATTGGAATACTTGTTTCACAATATCTTCTCTATTCTTTTCATGATTCAAGCCTTCATTATATAATGTATGTCTCTCTCTCTCTCTCTCTCTCTCTCTCTCTCTCTCTCTCTCTCTCTCTCTCTCTCTCCCTCCCTCCCTCTCTCCCTCTCTCTGTCTCTGTCTCTCTCTCTCTCTCCTTAAATTGTCAACATTAGATATAAAATATAAGGGTGTCTAAAATAAATGAGAAGCATAGCAAGCAGTGTTGTGAAAGTGTGCAAAAACTGTGTGTTGGCAAAGTCCCAGTTGGCACCACATACTGGAAGAGGCATAAAGGGGTTTGTTTGTTTGTTTTTTGACTCCAAAAAGAGGATGGCTGTACAATGGATATGGTTTTCCAGCATGGAAAGTTTGTTCAAGTCTTGCTAGGAATCATAAGTGTTCTGCAACTGATCCATTTCTTCTTTTTGGAGGTCTCAGAATCTCATTTTCTCCATTTGTATTACTACCCTTCCCATTCCCATTTGTGCTTTCAACAACTCTTAGTTGTAAATGATTGGTTTCTAGTCCGGGGTGGCAGGTGGGAATAAACGGTGTCTGGCTTTACTGAATAATCAAGCTTTTTAGCTTGTTTTTAAAAGTTCTGGGTAATCAATTGCGTTTCTTTACATCAATTTTTTTTGGGAGAAACGAGGGAGGGTTTGTTAGTTTGTTTTGTCCGAGATGTGCTTATTCTTAGTTTTTGTTCAGTTTGATAAATTTTCCAGCATACGGATTCCAGGCAGCAAAAAGGACAGGCCGGCTCTCCCGCAGCTGAAACAATCACATTGCTCATCTAGTGAATGCACTACGCCTGCAGAGATGGATGACTTCAGGCCTACGCATTTGTCAGATCAAGAGATCCTTGCCCTGTTTGAAAAAATGATGGTAAGCATCACAGGCCACTTTCTATACTCGATGTGTAATTCCTAACTTTTCCCAAAATGATTAAACAACTTATAGATTTGAAGCCTGAAATATTTTTATTAGGAGTGGTACCTGAAGGTACCTGGTAGAGAAAAAACAAACTTAATGATACATGTTTCAACAGCAGGTAGAATTGTATTTGCTCAAAATTGAAAAAGTGATAAGATACCGATAGAAGGAAAAAGAACTGAAAAAAATATTTGAATGTGCAGAAATGAATAGATTGGCATTAGAAATTAAAGAAAAAGAAGAATCTGAATATTACATGCTATGGGATTTGTTCTATAAATGGCTAGAAAATAAAAATTAAAAGAGATTAGACATGATTATAAAGCAATAAGAGAAACTAGTGTAATAGATATACTGAATGTTACTTACGTATATGGGAATGTGATCATTATATGGTTATACTGTTAAGAAAAATATAAATAATTGTTAAGTACATGATATATGTGCCTAATTGACACATGATTGAAATGGAATGGATTTATTGAATGTTAAAAATAAAAAAAAAATCACAAAAGAAAATTCTTTTCCTGTGAAAAAGTTGCACTGATAAAAAAATTGTCTGCTCATCAGCTCCTTAAAACAGGCATCCCATTTTTACCAAATCTGGTTAGACGAAGTTTTTGTAATCACGGTTAATTGAATGACTGCTTATAATCCATGTAAACTTTCAGATAATTTGTCAAACACACTAGCCAAGTATACTCAGCCTTACTGAGTCAAAAATCAAACTACATGATACGTTGTATGAACCTAGCAATATTTAGGAAGCAATCATGCAGAGGTTTCAAAATGGTTTGATTTTAAAAATAAAGGTAAAGGTTTCCCTGTCCAGTCATGTCCAACTCTCGGGCTTGGTGCTCATTTCCGTTGCTTGGCCGAGGGAGCCAAGGTTGTCCGAAGACGTTTCCATGGTCCTGTGGCCAGGATGGCAATAAGCCAAAGGCTCACAGAATGCCATTATCTTCCCACCGGAGTGATACCTATTTATCTACTCGCATTTGTATGTTTTCAAACTGCTAAGTGGGCAGGAGCTGGAGCAAGGAACGGGGGCTCACCCATTGTGCGGAGCTCGGGTCTCGAACCCAGACTGTGATCTTTCCAGCTGACAAGCTCAGCATCTTTAACTGCTGAGCCCATCGCTCAGAAATAAAGAAAACATCCTGTTTTTCTTCTTCTTCAAAGAATTAGACATTGGGAAATTCAGAAGCGAGTGGTTAATCACTCAAAAAAGAATAAGCTACTAACCTTATTGGCAGAGAAGCTCTTGAATCTTCACACTTGGTGATACTGATTTCTCAACCAATTGGATAAAAAGACCAATGTTATCAAATAAGGAGTTTCAAAGGCGTTCGGTTCCCTTCCCTGTGAATTTCCTGCACATGAGAGTAACAATTCACCTTGCAGCTTCATTGCAGTCAGAGCCATCTTTGCAGTGTACATTTTAATCCATCAGTAAGAGAGGAGGATGGCAGAGTTTGGTATTGTGATGGAGATCTTGATTGATTAGATAAGGAATAGAGCTGGAAGGGACCTCCAACCCCCTACTGAAGCAGGAGACCCTATACCATTTCAAGTCTCTTCTTAAATACCTCTGATGATGAAGCACCCACAACTTCTGCTGACAAGTTGTTCCACTGGTTAATTGTCCTCACTGTTAGGAAGTTTCTCCTTAATTCCAGGTTGCTTCTTTCTTTGGTTAGCTTCCAACCATTTTTTCTTGTCCTACCCTCTGGTGCTTTGAAGAATAATTTGATCCTCTCTTCTTTGTGGCAGCCCCTTAAATATTGTAACACTGCTGTCATCTCATCCCTGATCCTTTTCTCTAGACTAGCCAAACCCAAATCCTGTAACCGTTCTTCAAGTGTTTTAGTCTCCAGGCTTTTAATAATCTTAGTTGTTCTTTGCACTTTTTCCAAAGTCTCAATATCTTTTTGTAACATGGTGACCAAAACTGGATGCAGTATTCCAGGTGTGGCCTTACTAAGGCTTTTTAAAATTGTACTAATACCTCATGTGATGGAAATACTAATCTCTCTCTCTTTTTTGAGGAAGATGGAAAATATCAAGATTTTTGTTGAAGTATTGGTTTCTGCCATTATTTGCTGACTTGGAAAAAAAATGGAGAGTCTGTTTTCTATAGTAAGAATGGAAAGGCAGGATGTTACCTCCTAATCAGACTTGTTAGAGAGTTGTTTTCCACCCTATGGATTGAGAAAATGAGGAGAAAATGGAAGGCTAGTGGTTTTTATTTCAATAGGAGGCATTGAAAACTCTCTCTCTCTCTCTCTCTCCCCACCTCTTTCTCTCTTTCCCTCCCTCTCTCTCTCTCTTTTGTCATGGAATATCTGTTTATTGGTGCCCAAAAGCAAGATGGCACAAAGTTACTTGAACTAAATGAAGGAAAGGTTTTTCTAGAATCCATAATATTTCCTCCTGCTACCCAGTAGCACAGTGCCTGCAAAAAAGCTTCCTTTGTTTGTGTTTGTCTTTTGTTTTCTTTCCATGTCTAGCTCTTTGTTGACATTCACCTGACCTTTGAGCGATAATAAAGATTATTGTTACGGCCTCTGACTTTTAAAGCAGATCTCATCCTGTTTCTCTCTGCTCTGAAAACATTTTGGATTAAATTTGCAATCTCACACAACTGTGTTTACTTTTTTATTTTTTAGGAAGATATGAATTTAAACGAGGATCGAAAAGCTCCGCTAAGAGAAAAAGACTTCAGTATCAAAAAGGAAATGGTGTTACAGTATACTAGTGCTGCTTCGAGGCAGGTAAGCATGCGCAATGGGGAGACCACAGCATACACTAGTGAAAGAGACTGATAAAATTTAGAAGAAGAAAAAAATAGAAACAAGATTTAATTTGTCTAAGTTTTTTGCTGAAGACCCTGATGTTGGGCAAGATGGAATGGAAAAGAAGAAGGGGACAGCAGAGCATGGGATGGTTAGATAGAATCCTCGGTCTACTCAGTGAACAAGAATTTGGGCAAAGTCCAGGAGACGGTGGAGAAAAGGGGGGCCTGGCATGTCGCATGCTATGGTCCATGGGGTCGCGAAGACTCAGACACAACTTAGCGGCTGAATGACAAAAAACAACAACATTGGCTGAGTTTAATTAGGAGGTTAAATATTTGAATGTGCAGATCCTTATCCAGCAAATAAGTTAGGGTAAGTTCTGACATGGCATATGTAATCTTTTTGAACCATTCGGTATTAATGGTGTTAATCACCCGGTGGTACCATTTTGGAACGTGTGTACATATTTGAGCATGCTTTTTTTTTTTTTTTNNTTTTTTTTTTTTTTTGTCCATAGGATGGGAAGGGATGAAATAGGAATTAGAATAGAATAGGAATTAGAATGGAAGGGAACAGAATGGAATGGACGAGAATGTATTGGGATAAGGAATGGAATAGAATAGAATTAGATTAGAAAAGAGTAGAATAGAAAGTATTGGGATGAAGAATGGAATGGAATAGAATACAATAGAGAGTATTGAATAGAATAGAATAGGGTTAGAGTGTGAATAGAATAGAGTAGAATAGAATAGGGGTAGAGTGTGAATAGAATAGAATAGAATAAAATAGGAAAGAATGGAGTGGAATAGAATAGAATAGAATAGAATAGAATAAAACAGGAAAGAATGGAGTGGAATAGAATAGAATAGAATAGAATAGGCCAAATGCGATTAGACACACAAAGAATTTATCTCTGGTGCATAAGCTCTCAGTGTGCATGCAAAACAACAAAATATCATAATGATACCAATAAGAGAAGATAGTAGGAAAAGATGAAAAGGATAACACAGCCATACTACATAGGCAAATATTCATAGACATAAGAAAGGGTTCTGTTCAGCAGAGTGATGGCACAAGGGGACAAAAAATGTCTCCAGTTATTTTTGCATACAGTGCCCTATAACGATGTCCTGAGGGGAAAAGTTAAAATAAGTTTCACATTTCATCAAAACACATTTCATATTCAGCATAGATCCACACATATGCTTCATAGATCCATGTATTAAGCATGTAATTTTGGAATGAAGAAGGAATGTATGTGACTGGAATGTATGTTTTTTTTTTTAAATGCACATGAACATTATATATATTTGTTTCATAGCATGTGTGAATATCTTGTTTCAGGGAAGCCTCAAGAACAGAAAGCAGATTTTGCCTCAGGAATTCATATACGAATTAAAATCTGGAACCGTGGATGAAAAACTTGTCAGCTGCCTAGAATCTCTTCGGGTGTCATTAACTAGTAATCCTGTCAGGTAACGCAACACTTCAGCAAAACTTTGTAAATAAAATAAAAGCTGGCTTCATGAACGTTGTGTTTATCCATTGCAGCTGTCGTCTATTCAGCATTTTATGTAAGTTAAGTTATATAAGCTGTTTTATTTGTAAAAAATAATTCATTACTGAGAATCATCACTTGTTTTAATATGGTTCTCACAGGTATTCTATTTTTTTCATTTTCTGACCATTTTGAATTTACAAGGGGCACAAATCACTTTTGGACATGAAGCCACATATACAGATAGTCCTTGACCTACGACCACGGTTGAACCCCAAAGTTCTGTTCCTAAGTGAGCTTTGTCCCATTTTGTGACCTTTCTTGCCACCGTTGTTAAAGCAAATCCCTTGCAGTTGTTACATGAATAATACGGTTGTTAAATAAATTTGGTTTCCCCGTTGACTTTGATCACGTGACGCACACTGAGACTGTCATAAATGTGAGTCAGTTGCCAAACATCTGAATTTTGATCATGTCACCACAGGGATACTAAAACTGCTGTAAGTGTGAAAGAAGGTCATATTGTCACTTTTCTGAGCCATTGTAACTGAATGGTCACCTAATTAACTGTCATAAGTCAGGGACTACCTTTCTAGAATTTAATTTTATTAAAATACATGGTAATTGGCCAAGACACATAGAGAAAAATGGGTTAATATATTTCTCTGTGTTCTGGAACTAGATTTTTTTTTTTTATCACAAGCCAAGAAAGATCTCATCAGGAGTTTATTGTGGTGCTATTGATGTGCTTCCTCTGGTTGCACATCCATTTCTCCTTGAATTAATCTCCATAACATTATGATCTTGTAAGGGTCTCTGGCACTAAAATTAGAACTTGATTAAGTCAGTAGATATAGGATTTGTTTCAATGGCAATATCTGGAAAATTTGCTTGCAGAGGTACATGAACACGAACATGACTGATTTACACATCGTCGATAGATTATTATTATTTAAATGAAGAACCTTTTAGTGGGAAGACTAAAAATAGGTTTTTATTAAGGTCCAGACTTTTCGTATAGCTATGACCTAAGAAGTAGCATATCTACCCAGTGCAAAAGTTGGAGCAATTGTAGCATTTTCCTCAGACACAGACTTCAGAGGAAGTTACTCCCCACCCTGCCATTCAGTCGAGGACCTGTATACTGCATGAGTCAAAAAAGAGGGCTGTGAAAATATTTACAGACCCCTCACATCCCCGACATAAACTTTTCATCTCCTACCCTCAAAACGATGCTATAGAGCCTTTGCACACCAGAACAACTGGACACAAGAACAGTTTTTTCCCAAACCCATCACTCTGCTAAACAAATTCCCTCCACACTGTCCAATTATTTACAATATCTGGCACTATATTACTATTAATCTTCTAATCACTCCTTATCGCCTATCCCCTCCCACTTGTGACTGTATGACTGTAACTTTGTCACTTGATATCCTTATGTTTATATTGATTATATCCTAGTATTATTTGATTGCTTATTGTTACCCTTATGACCATTATTAAGTGTAATGCTACACTTAATACATAAGTGTACATTATGATTCTTGACGAATGCATCTTTTATGTACACTGAAGAGCATCTGAGAGCATTTGCACCAAGACAAATTCCTTGTGTGTCCAACCACACTTGGCCAATAAAGAATTCTATTCTATTTTCTATCTCCAACATCTGCTGTAAAGAAATGTGATTTTTTTTTAGTTAATTTAAAATATTCTAAAACACCCTAACCAAAGTATACAAGTACAGGCAGTCCTGGACTTACAACCATTCATTTTAGTGACTGTTTGAAATTACGACGGCACTGAAAAAAGTGACTTGGAACCATTTTTCACACTTGTGACCGTTACAGCATCTGTGTTTTAGATTTGTTTATGATGATTGGCATTCCCCGAGGGTCACGTGATCCCCTTTTGTGACCTTCTGACAAGCAAACCAGATTTACTTAACAACCGCGTAACCAACTTATCATCTACAGTGATTCACTTAACAAATGTGGCGAGAAAATGGGGCAAATGATCAAATTTCTCACTTAGCAACCTAAATTTTAGGTTTAATTGCCGTAAGTTGAGGATTACTTGAAATGCTGTTCTTAGTTTATAGTTTACAAAAGCAATAAAATGAAGAAATAAGTTTCAATCCCAGGGTTGCAAAAGATGCCACCAAGGTACCTGAGGAGAAATAAATAAAAATAATCATGTCCAACAAGTGCCGTGTTTTATATTTAAGTCTTACAATAATATTTGCTGTAAAAAATACATTAGGGTTTATTTTATGGTTAGGACTTATTTTGGGGAAAATACGCTTCCAAATGCGCCTCTCTGGCTTACAATCTTAACTGGGCCTTATTTTTGGAGTAGGGTCTATATTACGAGCATACTGAAAACATGCTAATGCTTATTTTCCAGTATGGTCTTATTTTCACGGAAATAAGGTATCAATCCATGGTACTAGTCATATAGACTTTGCTCACCCAGCTGACAGAATAGAACAGAACAGAATAACAGAGTTGGAAGGGAGTTTTGAGTTCTTCTAGTCCAACCCCCTGCTTAGGCAGGAAACCCCATATCATTTCAGACAAATGGTTATCCAACCTCTTCTTTAAAAACTTCCAGTGTTGGAGCATTCACAACTTCTGGAGGCAAGTTGTTCCACTGATTAATTAATTGTTCTCACTGTCAGGAAAATTTTTCTTTAGTTGCTAAACAATTGTTGTATGTTGAAGATTCCCTGCAATCTTGGGCCCACTTTCTTTCAAGTGTATTAGCCATCAACTAAACATTAATGCATTTGGGAAGGAAGAAGAATGGGAAATAGAGTAGGCAAAATGATGCATTTCAGAAATCAAGTCATATGAAATGCNATGCACAGGAACTGTTTTATTTAGATAGAATAGACTAACAAGGTTGGAAGGGACCTTGGAGGTCTTCTAATCCAACCCCCTGCTTAGGCACCTCTTCAGACAAGTGGTTATCCAATCTATTGTTTAAAACTTCCAGTGTGGGAGCCTTCACACCTTCTGGGGGGAAGTTGTTCCACTGATTAATTGTTCTACCTGTCAGGAAATTTCTCCTTAGTTTTAAGTTGCTTCTCTCCTTGATTAGTTTCCACCTATTGTTTCTTGTCCTGCCCTCAGATGCTTTGGAGAATAGCTTGACTCCCTCTTCTTTGTGGCAGCCCCTGAGATATTGGATCACTGCGATCATGTCATCCCTAGTCCTACTTTTCATCAAACTACACATACCCAATCCAGTAATTGAATCTTCAAGTAGCCTTTTCCAGTCTGAAATTCTTTAGATCTGCTGCATTATTGAATAAGTTGTGCCAATTTCTGGCCCAATATAAAGTAGTTCTAAGGTTGAAAGGCATAGACAGTTTGGTGAGGTATTATAGGGAGCCCCAGGGCGTTCCTGAGTAAAGGAGTGGAACATCTGCCAATTTGAACTGAGGTAATGGAATGTGAGGCAACTGGCGATAGGAACAGAGTTCTTTTCAGGTGGGGAGAGGGAGTAGAACTCCTTAGCATCAGAGTGTGTTAATTGCCGTATAAGACATATTAATGATCTGATGGTCATTTTGAAAAATCCTTTCTTAGCGAGCACCTAGAAACCAAGAGGAACATATGTGCCAAATTTCAAGTTTGTAGGATTTACAATTCTGGAGATTTCATGATGAGTGAGTGGTATTTGGCTTTTATATATATAGATTATCACATATATATCCATCTCCACGATCCACAATGCCACACTGATTGCCTCTTTCCATAGTTCACTGAAACTAAATGGCACAGTTGGGAATTGAAGAATTGGAGCTCTGAGTATGCATTGTATCTATGTGGTTATTGGTTTAGATCCCTTTATTATCAATGCCAAAAATTAATACAGATATATTTTTGCAGTTGGGTGGAGAACTTCGGACGTGAAGGACTTGGATTATTATTGGACCTCTTGGAAAGACTGGTTGAAACCAAACAGTAAGTCTCCTAACACTTCTCTAATTCTCAAAAAGAACGGACAGTAACCAATATGATATAATTTTTTGTGTCTTCCTCCATTCAGACAGGACAAGTTTCTAAAGAAGATACAGCATAAGATAATTCAGTGCTTAAAAGCTTTTATGAATAACAAGGTCGGTACACTCATTTGCTTCATTGTTTGACATTGAAGGCTTACACGTACAGGCAGTGACTTGTTTAGTGACATTTCGAAGTTAGGATGACACTGAAAAAAGTGACTTATTACCATTTTTCACATTGCGGCATCTCCATGGACATGCTGGTCAGAAAGTCCAGTTACTTTGAACGGTCACAAAAGAAATGGTTGTCTATGGAGATTCTCAATCATCCAGGTCATGGTTGTCCCAAAAGTGCTTTTTCAAGAGGCAACTCAATTTTCTGGTTTTTCTTTGAAGATGTTTCATCCAAGAGGCTTCTTCAGTTTTCACTGGATGGTGGGGGATGGAAGGATTTATGTTCCTTGCAGGCAGCTGGTCATTTGCATTATTTTAGCAGGCTGTTAAGGTCACTTGGAGGTTTATCTGTGTCCTCAGTGTCTGTTGAGAGAAGGCTGTTTAATTTTGACATAGATGAGTTCTTTAAGGGTGACCCTCAGGACACAGATAAACCCCCAAGTGGCCTCAACAACTCTCTAAAAGGTTGCAAATGACCAAGCTGTCTGCAAGGAGTGTAAATCCTTCTATTCCCCACCATTCAATCAGAGCTAAAGAAGCTTCTTGGATGAGAAATGAAACGTCTTCAAAGAAAAACAAGGACGTCCAGTTGCCTCTTAAAAAAGCACGTTTGGGAAAGAAATGCTTGTAAGTCAAGGACTGCCTGTACAGTATATATGTTATGAGTTAACAGTATAACAGAAGTGAGTTGTAAAAACAGTATACATGCAAGCAAGAGGACAAGGAAGAAAACTTATTAAAAAGAAAAAGCATTTATGTCAAACTCATTTTGACCTCTTGTGGAAGCGCCCTTTGAAACTCTTTACAATTAGGTAGAGCCATGGTGGTGCAGTGGTTACAGTAAAGTACTGCAGGCCACTTCTGCTGACTCCTGCAGTTTGATAGTTCAAATCTCACCAGGCTCAAGGTTGACTCAGCCTTCCATCCTTCCGAGGTGGGAAAAATGAGGACCCAGATTGTTGGGGGCAAGAGGCTGACTCTGTAAACTGCTTAGAGAGGGCTTTAAAGCACTATAAAGCGATATGTAAGTCTAAGTGCTATTGCTATTTCATATATTTTCTTCATACAGTATATAGGTGAGAACATGGCCACTAACTGTCTGCATATATGCATCTTGTTAACAATCACGTTCTGAAGAAAAAAAAAAATTATTTCTTGACCCTTTAGTACGGTTTGGAGAGAATAATGAGCGAAGAGAGAAGTTTTTCGTTATTGGCCAAAACGATTGATCCCAAACATATCAACATGATGACTGATGCAGTGAAACTGCTCTCTGCGATATGCATTATTGGGGAGGAAAACATGTGAGTGTAATATTGTGTGGCCAATGAATGTAGAACAATTTTTTTTTGAAGGAATTGAATCATGCTTTTAATTGGAAACAGAAAAGCCTGCAATTTATTGAAAGCACTAGCAGTTCTGAAAGTAACAATAAACATTGCAGTATGAGGAATTATATTCTGATTATCTGTGTAACCTTCAGAAGAGGCTTCGTAAAGATTCTCTCCTTCTGATAGGGTTTTGTGAAGGATTCTAAGGGCACAGAAATATCTCTGCCTACTTTTAGTTTTGGGTTGTCCAGGCTTTAAAGGGTTGATGTCAAAGTAGAGATGATTTATTTATTTCTTGCTGTGTGAGGATTTCCCAGGACTACTGTTCCAGGATGGGAATTGCCTTGCAGGATTTATATAGCCTATGTAGAATGTGAACTCCATTGGGAATGCCTGGTGATTGGAGGTTTCTGGGAAATATTGCTTGATAATTTATTGCAAGCCTCTTGAAATAAATGGATTTAAGATGTGATGATGAAGTATGCGTGTCTGTTTAGTTTAATAATAACCTTCCCTTCCTCCCTCCCTTTCTTCCTCCTTTCCTCCCTTCCTTTCCTCCATTTCCTTTCACCCTCCCTCCCTCCCTCCCATCCATTTCTTTCCTTTCTCCCTTCCTTCCATCCATCTCCTTCCCTCCTTCCATTGTTCCCTCCCTCCTATCTCCTTCCTTCCATCCATCCTTCTTCCGTCTTCCTTTCTCCTCCTCTCCCTCCTCCCATAGCCTGGAAAAAATTTTGAAAGCCATGACTACAGAAGCAGAAGAGCGAGGTATTCACCGATTTGGCCCCATTCTGAAGGGTCTCGAAGAGAGTTCAGTCCACTTGCAAGTAAGTCCTGCTGTTTTTTGGTGGTGTTTTAAAACCAATAAATGTAACTAATGCAGTGTGCATCCGTGAAGTAAAAGAAAATTCCAGGACAATTGTTCAACCTTGGATGCAGCTAGATTTGTTCATTCATTAAACTGACTTCCTCAAACAATTTGGAAATGGTTTGTCCTGTTTCACCTCTGTCATTATACATTTGCCAGGTTAGGAAAAAAAAAAAAACAATTGCAGAGATAGTTTCAGTTTCATAATTTCAGTGACCAAACAACTGACCATCATGGACCAACAAATTGACCGATCAACAAATTGAGATTTAAGCAATTACTCTACCATGATTTGGGAATATCCGTTCTATTTTGTTTTAAATGAAAGGTGTTGTAAATTGCTTTTGCTTTTTCAGCAGAGGAGATATATTAAATCACTTTTTAGACATACCTTTCCTAAACATACTAGCTTTCTATGCCATCTAGAATAGGGGACCCCAATCCCTGGGCCATGAACTGGTACCAGGCCATGATGTGTTAGGAACCAGTCTGTACAAGCGAGCAAAATTTCATTTGTACATGCGCAGGATGTGCACCAAACCACTCTTCGCACGTGAACACACATACACATACCAACCATCCTGAAAAAATTATTTTCCACAGGACAAATCTCTGGTACCTAAAAAGTTGGGGGACCACTGACTTTGAAAGACTTAATTCCTCCTGATTAACCTAAAAGAAATATAATAGCCCCACATACAGTTCTTTTAATTGTAATGCCAGAGACCTCTTCTATTGTTTTGTTTCAAAGAAAGAATAATGCATGGAAATCATGGTTATCCAGTATTTGTAAAACTTCCTTAAATCTGTAAGATAAACATTTGAATATGTTCATTGTCACTTCTAAAGTTTGTCCACGTCTTTTGCAGAAAGCAAAATGGAAACTTAATAATCCCCTGAAATTAATTATACAGCTATTCTCTTTTGAATAACATAATTTTATATGGAACACATCCCCACATAGATGTTTGTTCATGACATAATAACAATTTCATAATGTTCATAGCAATAAAATAATAAGTTACTGTTGGCCATGCCTGAGGTGTCTGATTTCTCTGGATGTTTCATACTGAGGATGTATTATGAAAACAAAACCATAAAAGCCCATTGGTTCATTCTGCCGACTGCCAGCAGTTCAATCCTGACTGGTTCATGGTTGACTCAGCCTTCCATCCTTCTGAAGTCAGTAAAATGAGAACTCGGATTGTTGGGGGCAATAGGTTGACTCTGTAAACCGCTTAGAGAGGGCTGTAAGGCACTGTGAAGCAGTATATAAGTCTAAGTGCTTGTCCTGCAAATCATTGAAGGCCAGCTAAGTCCTGCAGATTAAAGTTTTTGCATTTTGTAGACAGCTTGTATGCAGTTCATCAATGCTCTGGTTACAACTCCTGACGATTTGGACTTCAGACTCCACATTCGGAATGAATTTATGCGTTGTGGATTAAAAGAGCGATTGCCGGTAAGTATGTTTACATGTGAATTAATATTTTAATTAGAAGATTGCAATGAGAAGAAGTGTGAAATGCCTTGTAGACTTTTTCATTATCATTATTAAGAGAGAGCAAACTGCCTCCTGTAAAAATTGTTTTGCAAAATACATATTTGAATAGCATAAATCCCCTAAATTATTAGCTTTGGATACAAGTGTTTTGTTCAAAATAACTTATTTTAAGAGGCAGTTATTAATTACAATACTGTTGATGCTTTCCCACTGCAGCTGCTAAGATGCATAAGGAATGAAGCTTTGGATATCCAGCTGAAGGTGTTCAGTGAACACAAAGAAGAAGATATGATTGAATTTTATCACCGTTTAGATAATATCAGATCAGAATTTGAATATCCTTTAAAATATATATATATGGAAATTTGCAATCCATTAAACCAGACTTTGTAGCCAGCTCCCAAACAGTAATGCTGTTTTTTTGATTCTTAGTTGATTCAATTTATACAGTCAGACTAAACTTTGGCATTTCTCGTCTGGTGATAGTTAAAAGTTAGGATCGTGGATATACTGTAAGATTTGCTATGTTGTACCAAAAAGTTCTGGAGCAAAATCATTTAGTGGCAGATGATTCATTTTGTTGCCAGAAACAAAAATCAGTTTTTCTCACTGATTGAACTTTTTTTAAAAAAATTGCTGCCAGGATTCTGGCAGTTACCACAATTAAATCATGAGTCTCGAGCCAAACTTCCAAAACTTCAAAAGGATTTATTGGGAGCTAAAATGTCCGGCACTGCCTGGATGTACCTGACTCTTGAGATACATCATTTATTGTCACATTGACCCTGGTTTTCCCCCACCCCCTGGGTGTATCATATTCTCCAATGTATCATATTCTCCAGTGGGACACATCCATTGCCAATAGTCATCAATCATGTTCTCCAGTCAGATATTTGCATGGCAGAAATTTCAGTCATCTAGTTACTATCTTCGAAAAACTATTTATGGAATGCACTTTTGATTTCCAAGCTGCCACACTGCTCTTTCAAATCCCTTTTCCCCCTCCCTTTCTGTTACCAACTCTAAAAAGACCATAGAAATATTTTATGAGTTGACATTTACATAATTTCAGCAAAAATCTAAATATGCCTTGAAAAGAACAACAAATCTATAAATTTACAAACCATTTGAAATAGTTTATCCTGAATTTGATCACTGATGCCAATGATGTTTTTCATTTGGTGTGGAATACCGTTAAGGATACAAGTGCTGAAAACTACTTCCTTTCTATATTACAACACCTCTTGCTGATACGAAATGATAATTTTATACGGTAAGAAAACAATCATACGGTACAAAAATTTGCTGAAGCTCCTATCTGGATATTTGTTATGAGGGATCAAATGTTATGCAACTTGTTGCAGATTTTATGAAGGTGTTTTAGTTTCATAGAAGACCTTCAAATAAATCTGAACTTAGAAGTATGCAACACTTATCAAGTCAGATGTGGCAGGCCAAGAAGGCCAGCCTAATTTAAGAAAAAAATTCTGATTCTTTAAGAGTTTGACATGTTCTTAAAAAACCTTGCAGCTCCTCAAAATATACAAATAGATCTTTAATTGTTACCTGAGTTCAGCGGAGTCGCAAGAAAGATGTGGGTGGCCTATGTATGTGACCTCTGGATTTAACTTTGGTCTTCTTGGCCTCAAAAATGAAATCACGATAGTGGAAAAACATGCCAGATAAAAGCTGCCTTGATAATGCATGATAATGAGCTGAGTTTTCATAATTTGGGTTTGGTATAAATAAATGGTTATGATTAATTTGCTTAATGGGTAATACAATCTTAGCTATGGTTTTGAGGAAGAGATTTTTGTGGTGGAATCAAGTTGATTTTCTGGAAATAGCCTTTTCTGTTATGCCAATTACACGGGTGGGTACTTTGAATAAAAAAGTGTCTTTTTTTGAGTAGGTGTTATAATAGGCAAGTGCTGTAAAGTGCTGCAGTTTGTTTAGTGACATCTAACTTTGCTCCACCTTGAATAAAAATCTTGAAAAATGAGGGGGGGGGGTGTCTTTGGGCCAGTTATTCTCTCAATTTACCTTGCAACATCATTATTATGGAGTAACATTGTAAGAGAATCCTGCTTAGGCCACCTTTGTTCACAGAGAAAAGGCAGGTGTTGGAAATAAAATCAGGTCTGGTTCCAAGCAGGGAGAAGGATGCTGGAAATAAAATGGAGGCAAGCCACAGGAAAGGAAGTCTCTGTTTATTTGGTACCCAGAAACTGATGACAGCAGCATGTTTCTGAGGTGGCTGAATGGGGTTGAGAGGAGGTGGGTTTTTATACTTTCTTTGGGGCTTTGATATTGAGATGCCTGTTCCTGTATAAGAGTATGGCTTTTAATATTTTATATTAAATATGGACGGATTCCTGTAGGACAGTGATGGCTAACCTTTTTGGCACTGAGTGCCCAAAGCTCGTGCGCAGGGTCCCCCATGCATGCAGCACCCCGTGCATGTGCCCGGCTTCCTGCACATGTGTGGACATCCCCCCACATGTGTCCCACTCCTTCATGTACCCTGCTCCCGCTCATGCGTAGCAGAGACCCAAAGTCCAGCTGTCCGGTGGAGGGTGCATGCACATGCGTGGCAGACCTGAGCTGGGAGTCCCGGCTTGCATGCCCACAGAGAAGGATCTGCATGCCACCTGTGGCATGCCTGCCATAGGTTCACCATCACGGCTAGAGGATCTTCTAAGGGTCATGGTTGGCTCTCCAGGCAAGAAGGTTTATGCAAATCCTAGGTGTTTTGCTTGTCTGAACCAATCTTGTCAGCTTCAGCTCCTTGCCTATTGTGTTGCTTATTTAGGGTTTCTCGCTGTTCTTTGTTTATGAATAGTGGTGGCCCAGCTTTCTGAATGGATGCAAAATATCCATTCCTAAAGACTACCCTGCCCGAGGTGAGGCTGCTTTCTGCTTTTCAGAAGTTGTCTCTTCTCTTCTTCAGGGAAAGTATTCTATTCTGCCTCTTTAATATTAACAATAAAAAGTATTCTATTCTGAGGAGGGGGGGCTTCCTACACAGGCTATTTAAATAGCCAGGTTTTTTGGATGGTTGGGGGAATCTTATTAATGCAGCATCTTGTTTTGAACAGTGGCCAATTTGGATGCCTAAGGACATCCAAGGCAAATGTCAATAGAAAGAGTTGCATTGGGTGTAATCCTGTTTCTATTGATGTCCATTTCTATAATCCTTTTACACAGGCATAAGGGAAACTAGTATTTCCCTGTTGTCTTTTACTGAATGGTGTGTTGATTCTGTTTATTAGATTTTTGTAGACACTTCATCAAGAGATAGTGTTGTGGTTTGCCAGCATCCGGCTGTGGAATCAGACAGTGGGGAAGAACAGGGACCAGTCAGGGAGTCTGGAGAGAACTTGGACGAGGGTTCTGCATCCGATGCAGAGATGGAGCCAGGGCCATCTGGGAGTGGGGTGCTGCCTTCGCAGCCTTCGAAGTCTGGCAGCAATGAGTCAAAGGATCCAGGGGAGCCTATGCCCAATGCGCGTGTGCACAAAAGGCGAGAGCAGCTGAAACCAAAGGGGCAATTCGCGAGTAAAGCTTGGAGGTGACTGCCCTTCCCATAAGGTATAAAGGTCAGGCCAAGATGATGAAACCTTTGCAGGAAGCTAAGTAGTTCGATCAGTTCAGAATCATTCTTGAAGCTCTTTGTACTTTGGTTGGTTTTTTTCCAGTTCATTTGAAACTTCTGTTATTGGCAGCACTTCACAGAACTGAAAGGTGTGTGCTTATCTTGGGGGACTGTTTGAGATTAATTCCGGCTGAGAATGAAAATAATTCCCAGTGTTGCCATAAAATAAGTCTTGTTTTTAAAATAAGTTTGTGCATGATTTAGGAAGCCTGGGTCAGATCAGATAGGGTGGATCACAAGTTTGCAAACTTCCATCCTGCTTAAGAATGAGTTCCGCTTTCCAAGACGTATTTAGCTATTGTATCAGTTCTCTAGCTAACATTAGCCAGAGTTTAGTCTCGATGAGAATGACGCTTTAAAAGCAATATCACCTCAGAAGCGTAAAATTAAAATACATACATTTCTTGTCATTTTTTAGACCTTTGTATTTCAAGTTAATTGAAGAGTGCGTTTCACAGGTAGTCTTACATCGAAGTGGTCTGGACCCAGATTTTAGTTATCGAAAAAGGCTGGATGTAAATTTCAGTCACATACTGGGTAGGTATTTCATGTTCCCTATTTATACTCATATGAAAGATCACATTTAAAACAAGTGAATTGTTGCCTAGATTTTATAGGGACAGTTATTATCGTATGACACATGTGAGATGGTAAGCCATATAAATGTGATAAATGAATGAATAGTTCCAGAAATTAAATTCGGGAAGTGTTCTATAATGATGTACATTTGTTTTTGCTAGTTGTATCTGTATGTGTGCATGTGTATATATACGTGGTAATAAACCACAATAAATCTTTTTTTTTTCTGGTTTAGTTGCACACTTGCAACATATGTTTTCGTGATCCTGACACACTTACAAATAGAATTTCCTTGAGTATCTGTCAAAATCAATAATGTAATTGCTAAACATCTCTGATACCTATGATGAAAATGCTTCCAAATTGCTATTTCTGGCTTGCATCTTCTCTTCCTGAACTCTTATCCCCAAATTCTTGGTGCCAATAGTTTGCTTATATGTTTATAGTCAGTTAAATCCCAAAGTGCTCTTTTCAGGAGACAGCTGGATTTTCTTGTTTTTCTTTGAAGTCATTTCACTTCTCATCCAAGAAGCTTCTTCAGCTCTGACAGGACAGTGGGGAATGGAAGGATCCTGTCAGAACTGAAGAAGCTTCTTGGATGAGAAGTGAAATGTCTTCAAAAAGGAAAAAAATAAGAAGGTCCAGTTGCTTCTTTTAAAAAAAGCACCTTTGGGACCTGGAGGACTGAGAATCTCTACAGACTTATAGTCAGTTAAAGTGATCCCAATGCTTTTTAATCTGTTTTATGAAAACATCAGTCATTGTAATTTGAAGCTAGCAGCATAGCTGTCAGTCATTAATAGAAGCAATTTTTTTAACAATTTGTTTCTACTTAAATGATTATGAGGTAAATATGCATGTTTCTTGATGCACTATTGTACAGTTTTGCTTGATCTTGAAGTTGGGTTATGAACTGACATAAAATTTACTCTTGCTATTGACTGTTCCCTGAGATTGATCAGTCAGTAAAAGCTATCCAGAAGATTTATATCGGCTGTTTTCTGCTAGATATCTGTATTGAACAGAAGAAAATGGAAGAACTTGAAGGAAAAGCTTCTGAATTCTTGAAAAAGGTAACGAGATAAATTTTCTACACAAACCTCCCAATGTTAATGCCCAAATGTCTTGTAATCTCTGAGACTTAAACTAAAACCATTTTTACCAGAGATAAAATTACAAAAATGGAGATTGGGCTTTTTAGCTTTAATTTAAAACCTAGCTTTGTGATCCAAAATGTTGGCCACTTTCCCCCCCCCCCCC
>BHFT01009055.1:41319-74368 GCA_004320025.1 Laticauda laticaudata
TTTCCCCCCCCCCCCCTTCCCTTTACTAAAACATAACAGCTGGAAAGAAATTTGGTCGTGAAATGTTATTTCTGCTCTGATCCACAGCTGGAGGCCCTCGTTGCTTTTCAGTTAAAGGATCAAGAGATTGATCAAACTGTTTTAGTGTACTTTCCTAGCCTTAATTGTTTTACTTCTCATCAGTTACAGTGTTTGTACGTCCTCTTCTTTATCATTCATCTTCCATTTTCTTGGATGCAAAACCAACTGAGACAAATTCCTTGTCTGTCCAATCACACTTTTCTGTTCTGTTCTGCTCTACTCTGCTCGACTCCATTCCATTCCACTCCAATTCATATTCTGTCTGTTGTGTTCTGTTCTACTCTAATTCATTTTCTCTTCTGTTCTATTGTGTTCTGTTCTGTTCTACTCTACTCTATTCTAATTCATATACTATTCTATTCCATCTCATCCCATCCTTTCCAAGACTAATAAACTGATGTTGTTTAAATAAGAGGTGGACAGCATTTAAAACATCAACAATATGATGAAGGTAGTCTTGAATCCATGGATTGATTTGTTGAAAAATATCTCATGATCAAGCATCTATCCTTACAGGAGCCTGGAACTGATGTAGCAGTTTATCCTATGACATCAGTAATGGAATTTTAAGAAAAAGATGAAAATCAATGTACTTGTCAAGAGCAAAGCAGAGACTAATCCATCTCACTCCCTGGTTTTGAAGTAAAAGTCAGTTAGATATTTCATACCTTCCCAGAGCCATTTAAGATTGCATAATATGCAAATCGGGGTAACATAGCATAAAAATACTCAGGGCAATGAACAATTAAATCTGTGAATTTAATGTTGCTCAGTGCCTGCTCATTTCTGTTGCAGTTTGAAAAAGAGTTTGTAGCTCACCAAGAGACAAAGGCACAGCTTCAGAAGACGGAAGAAAAGATCTGTCTCCTTGAAGGCGCAAGAAAACCTGGTAAAAATGAGGTAAAACAGTAATAATTTGCATTTATAACAGACTGTGCAGTTAAAATAATTAGTAACAAGTGTATGCTGCCCCATTAATATAAAAGCCAATAAAAGACTTCAACTTTGTGCTTTGTCATTTCTGAATAAGGAATACGTGGTACTATTTTTCTGTTCTTTTGGCCTCTACCTTGGTGGGAGAAGCTTGCCTTGGAAGTGGTTGTTCTTTTGAGGATGATGTGGTGAGGACAATAACACTAGAAATACAATTGTAGAATAGTAGAAATAGGAGGAAAGGTAACAAATATTGTTTGGTACACAAATTTTAGTAGATAATGGCACATGGTAGTTCAGATATAGCAATGGCTACAAACTTACTCAGTCTTTAAAGGGGACTATACGAATTTAGTGTCCTATCATCACGGAGGGCACATTTTAAATAACAGCTCGTAAAACCAAGCAAACTGACACATGCTATGAACACATAGCCAGGCCTCAAACTCAGATCCAAACCAAAACCCGGAACGTCACATCACAGCCACCTCTCACGATATCACATCACGGAACTCAAGAGGTTATATCACAAAACCTCAGGATGTCACAACACAGCCAACGACCCAGGAGATTACAGCACAAGACCCAGGATGTCAAAACAATAGAACTCAGAAGGTCATCACAGTCCATTACCCAGGTCTTTATAACACAGGGGGCTGAAAGACACACAGCCAATACCTCAGCCACACATGTTCTTAAGAAAAACCCAGCCAATCTGCAAACATCAACTCTATCAACTAATCAAGAGGCAGCAGCGCAGCCAACCAGCCCAGCACACCAGTCCCCACCACCAGTATATATAGAGAGACAGCAGCTCCGATCACACACTGCTTGCATTGGCATGAAGCCGAAAGCATCAGCCTGAGGATGGCAAGTGGGACTTTGCCAAACGTCACCAAGATACTCCTAATCTTACATGGGAAAAGACCCGAACACACCTAGCCCTACATATCTATCTATCTATCTATCTATCTATCTATCTATCTATCTATCTATCTATCTATCTATCTATCTATCTATCTAATCTATATATCTATATATCTATATATCTATCTATATATATACATATACATATATATACTATTGATAACCTCAGCGGCTATTGTGGTTATCAGGCAGTACCTTTGGTTCTGGTCTATTCTTGGAAGTAATAAAACTTAAACTTAGTTTATATATATGAAAAGTTATAAAATAAATATGCTTTTCTGTTGCTTTTCAGTGAACCAGACTAAATGGATTAGCCATAAAACTTACAATGATCATCAGTTTCTTTTAAAAAAACAACACAAGCAAAGGAAAAAAGATGAAATAGACATACCTTCTCACCTGGAGGCAAAATAGTTCTTGACTATTCCCGTGGTACAATTTATTTAAGATATAGATATATATATCTTATATATACATATATATGTTGTTCAGCTTCCTTCGGGTATTATCGCACGTCATTGTTGTGTTTTTAAAGTTGTAGCAATGTTTCGGCAGAATCTAATCTGCCATCATCAGGCTTCTGTACTGAGTTTGTCTGTGGGTCAGGCTATCACAGCTGTTAATTTTAAATTTGAGGTTAGCCTACTGTTGTGCCAGGATGGTTGTTTTTACATCCTGATTGGTTGGGAGTCTTGGTCTGTTTATTGGACTTGGAGTTTGTTTGATTGGTGTTTTTGGTTTCTTCTATCTGTTTTGTGGCTTTGATTGGCTGGCAACAGTTCCTGTGGGAGAACTTATCCAGATGCAGCCCTTGGCTTGAGTAAATGGATGGCTATCATTTGATTAGGAAGCTAGTTTCATCTGGGTGCCTGGTTGGGCCGTGTGTTTTCAGCTGGAGGTATCAGTGGGAGTGTGTTTGCTGCCCAGGTTGTTTGCTGGCTTGTGGTGTGTAGATCTTCTATTTTGAAGGTGCGAGGCCTTCCAACATGGATGACAGTCTGGTGAATTATCTTCTCTATTCATGCTTCAGGTCTTTATCAATCTCCTATGGCTTCCTCTGATGATTCTCTGGCATGGGGTTTTCTATAAGTGCTAGGGTTTTAGTGCCACTTGAATGTGATGCTGGACCTGATGGTTTTCATGTGTGGATAGTGAGGAGGGTGTTCCAGCTTTTTACTGCCATTTTTGTGTTCATTCCAGGCGGGTACTGTATCTTCTGATTGGTCGTCCCATGTATGTGGCGGGCATGATGCACCAGCGGACTTCTATATGCCATGGTTTTCCAGGATGTCAATTTATCTTTGGGGTTGTCTCAGGATGGCTGCTTTTTCTTTGTCTGTTTGAAGGCAGATTTCTTGATGTGATGCCTGTTGAAATATCTTACTGATTTTGTCTGTAGTACCTCTTATGTAGGGCAGGACAGCTGAATAGAATAAAGTAAATAAAAAGGAATTTACAAATGTGCTGAAGTTCACAGTTTTATCATATTCATAAATGATTAAAGATGCCCAAATACGTTTTGATTGCAAAACTCAACTATTAAATTTTACAGACAATACAAATGTCAGAGTAACAAATAATACAGTATACAGATCACAGAATAACATTGTGAAATCATAAATGGTGATGAATTATTTTTTAAGAAAAATGTTATAATGCATAATATCCAAAAACAGAACAAAATATTAAAATGTAAAAAGGGAAACAATCATTACAACATTACAGCATTGAAATACTACTCGCTTACAATTCATGTCCTTCCATCCCATGATATACCCTGGCAGTTGATTGAAACCAATATTTTGGGAAAGGTTTTTGCTTTCTGTTTGACTCCTTTCACCTACCTCAATTTTACTTTCCCTTCAGAAATCGTGTTCTAAACACAAAAGTTTGCCTTGTAGGGTAATTTATTTTCTATAAGGGACCCATTCCTACTTGAATTTACTGTTATGTTTGTTTTGGGGTAAAAAAAGTGTTTACATTCCAGATAACACTACACAAACTGTTTAAATTCCAAATACCAACTTCTTCTTTTCAGAATGGCTCGACCAATGCTTCCCCTCTGACATCTCTTGAAGGACCCACAGATGGGGTCCCATCACCTGGAGCTTCCACAGGAATGATTCCACCTCCACCTCCTCCACCCCCACCACCCCCACTGGCACCCCCACCTCCATTACATGGATTACCAGGGTCTCAACGCTCCCCTGCTCCTCAGTTGCTGCCTTTCGGATTGAAACCTAAAAAAGAATTTAAGCCTGAGGTGACCATGAAAAGAGTCAACTGGTCCAAGGTAAGGCAAGGAAGACTCTAGAAAGACTGCAGATAAGGGCAACCAAGATGATTAGGGGAATGGAGGCTAAAACATATAAAGAACAGCTGCTGGAATTGGGGTAAGTCTAGTTCACGGGTGTCAAACTCAATTTCATTGAGGGCAACATCAGGGCTATGGTTGACCTCGGAGAGGGCATGGCTGATTGGGTGGGTATGGCCAGCTGTGGGCGTGGCCAGTTTGATGCCACTTCCCAAACTGCTGGCATGTTTCCTCTTTGCATTGGGTAGCCTGGGCCGAAGCCAGGCTGGCCCAATCTTTCCAATTTGCATTGGGAAGACTAGGACAGCCCCAAGGGCTGGATCCAATCACATTGTGGGCCAAATCCGGCCCATGGGCCTTGAGTTTGACACCCCTGGTCTAGTTTAATAAAAAGAAGAACTAAGGGTGACATGATAGCAGTGTTGCAAGATCTGAGGGGCTGCCACAAAGAAGAGGGAGTCAAGCTATTTTCCAAAGCACCTCAGGGCAGGACAAGAAGCAAAGGATGGAAACTAATCAAGGAGAGGAAGCAACTTAGAACTAACGAGAAATCTCCAGTCAGTTAGAACAATTAATGTATGGAACAACTTACCTCCATAAGTTGTGGTTGCTCTATCACTGGAGGTTTTTAAGAAGAATTTGGACAACCATTTGTCTGAAGTGGTACAGGTCTTCCTGCCTGAGCAAGGGGTTGGACTAGAAGACCTCCAAGGTTCCTTCCAACTCTACTGTTCTATATTCCAAGGAAGCAAAGTATCTCATACACTGCAGGGTGGAGATAAATGCCAAGATACTCAGTGACTGAATTGTAGTTTTCAATCTAAGACGTATCAAGCAGTGACAGTGGAGATGTTCATTGGAAGGGAGGAAAGTGCTTTAGTCTACCAGCATCATTCTTCTTTCATGGGTGTTGCATTGTTATCATGCAGATGTTGATCATCTGTTTTCCTTCCTTCTTGGTTGGTCCTCCATTTGTTAATATTCAGTGCGCGGTCTTTTAACTGCTATTGTAAATAATTCACACTTCGTGATGTCTTTGAAAGCAGTAGATGTGGGTGTTTTGAACTCCATGAAACCTTCACAAATCTTCACAAATCCAGGACAGGGTTGTCCCAAGGGTGCTTTTCAGGGCTGTGATTCTACCAGTCCGCACCTATTCGATAGAACCAATTGTTAACATTCTATGCAGTTCAGAGAACCGGTTGTTAGAAGAAATTACTGGTCTAATAATCCTGTAAGGAAGACAGGAAGGAAACATTCTGGTGTTGCTTACAGAAATGGCCTCTGTGTTAACCCTTATTACATTCTTGGCAGGACTAGACTTCCTGTCTCAGGAACTTCTCTAGAGTTTTTTTTCCCCTCATTTGCTTGTGTGGAGGGACCATTCAAAGTTACAATGGCACCGAAAAAAGTGACTTATGACCATTTTTCACACTTATGACTGTTGCAGCAATCCCCACAGTCATGAGAGGCCAGACAAGGAGATGTGTGCCTCGATGTGAGTGATATTTAGTTGGCCACACCTAGCCAATAACATGACCACCAAGCCATGTCCACCCAGTCACATGACCATCAAGCCACACCTACCAATTAAGCCACAGAACTGGTTGTTAAAAATTTTGAATCCCACCCCTGGTGCTTTTTCAAGAGTCAACAGAACTTTCTGTATTTTTCTTTGAAGATGTTTCGCTTCTCATCCAAGAAGCTTTTTCAGCTCCAACTGGATGATGGGAGAGTAGAAGGATTTATGTTTCATGCAGACAGCTGGCCATTTGCATTCTTTAAAAGAGCCATTGAGGCTACCTGGAGGTTTATCCGTGTCCTCAGGGTCACCTGACTAGCGAAAATGGGCTTGGAGCATTCTTGAAACTATTGAAAAGACTGTGTTGTAGTTTGGAGATAGATGATGTCATATCCCACCCCCTGTGTTGAGAGAGGGCTGTTGAATTTTGACGTAGATGGCCTCTTTGATCCCTCTTTCGAACCAGTGGACCTCTCTGTCCAAAACATGGACCTTGTTGTCTTCAACAGAGTGGCCTTTTGTCTTTTAAATGCAGATGGACTGCTGATTCTAGTCCTGATGGATTTGTTTTCTGTTGTGCGTTTTGGACAGAGGCTCACTGGTTTGGAAATAAGCCTCTAGTTTAATCACCTGCTGAAGCAGGAAACCCTATACTCGTTCTGACACATAGTTGTCTGTAGATCCTTCTTAAAAGGATCTATTAAAAGGATCTAATTTAAATAGATCCTACAAAAGATCTGTTTAAGGATCTATTTACGCCCATGCCACTGTGGTCTACATCTCCCCAATAATCTTAACATCTCTAGCCTGTTTTATTCTGCCCCAGTACTGTATTCTAATCAACAACATTCATTGGTTGAAGAATATCCTATTTCTGTAACTGATCGTTTGGAACTAAGTCAGAAGTACAGAACTTGTTTTAATGCTTTTTAAAAAAAAACAATTTGTAAAGAATTGTTTGGAGTCAGGTGGTAAGTATAGAAACAAATATACTACTGATTTCTTCTCAACCAATTGAAACAGTGGTTGGATTCAAATTTTTTTACTAGCAGTTCTGTGGATGTGGCTTGGTAGGCGTGGCTTGGCGGGTTTGGCAGGAGAAGGATATTATAAACTCTCCATTCCTTTCCCACTCCTGGGGGAAGGATACTGCAAAATCCCATTCCCTCGCCACCCCACTAACCAGCTTTCCAGCTCCGTTCTCCTGTGCAGGGCAACTAAAGAAGACCCAGCCAATCAGCTGGGACTTGAGAGACAGAGAATAGATGGGGGCGTGACCAGTCAGGTGGTATTTGGTGGTTCTCTGAACTACTCAAAAATTTCCGCTACCAGTTCTCCAGAACTAGTCAGAACCGGCTGAATACCACCTCTGAATTGAAATCCTCACTTCAAAAGGCAATGGCATTAGTACCAAAAGTAAACCTTATTTTTGTTTTTTTGTTTGTCCAGACTCTGCTATTTTAAAGCATCTAAAGGAGTTAAAAAACACAGATTTTTTATCCCATAAATCTACCCGCATTCTCCAAAAGAGACCAGGTTTTTTTTTTTCCCACTCAAGCATCTTCAGGCTGTAGATGGTGGGTGGCTTTTTAGATTGCCCTAAGCCACATGTTTTTCCCCCTTACAAACTATGGCATTAACGATAACAGGAAATTAAGAGGTATATATTCCTCTGCAGATTAGACCCCAGGAAATGACTGAAAACTGTTTCTGGGTAATGGCCAACGATGGAAAGTATGAAAGTACCGATTTGCTGTGCAAGCTGGAACTTACCTTTTGTTGTCAGAAAAATGGTAAGTTAATTATTTTTCTGTTTTAAAGCCTTTTAGAAAAAGTGCCTATTTTATTTTCAATAAACACCTGCAGTTCTTGTTCCTACAGCTGATGAATACTTATGCGTGTCATATGATAATTGTTGCATTAATAACTGAGGTTGCCATTATTTATAGCTGCGGCACATGCAAGACAGAACTTAGCCAATAGTATTATTTTCACTTTTCCATTTAAGCTTTCCTCGTATTATGCAATTAAGAAAAACATGCACTTACTGCTGAAATATCTCCACCGAGCTGTTAAAACAACTGTTTATTATAGACTATGGAGAGTGTGACTAAAAGCTGGGGAAAATATACCATGTATTTTAGTTCTGAGCAGTAATTTGGCGGGAGGCCGGTTATTTTGGGTCCTAGTTCTTTTTAAGGTATGCTAAGCCCTTTGGAAATATGTAATATACCCAGAAGGAGGAGTAATGACCAAAGGAAGTTATTTTAAGTTACACTCAAACTGAAAATATTCTAAGAAGAAACAGCAGTGTGGAAAATGCAAAAAAAAAAAAAAATGCTATCCCTACTTCATCTTCAAAAATGTAATTCATGGTCAAGACTATTCGATGGAATAGTCCAATGATGGCTAACCTTTTTGGGCTCCTGTGCCAAAAATTGGGTGTGCGCCAGCACGCATGCACTTGTGTGCCAGTACCCAGAATGCAATGCGCCCTCCTCCCCACACTCCTGTATCCAATCACCCCACCCCACCCCCTTACCTGCACTGTGCCTCACAGCTGATTTTTCGGCTCATTTGAGGCCTTTTTTGACCTCCCAGAGGCTTGGAAAAAGCATCTGCAAGGCTTTTTAGGATAAATTATAGGCCTGTTTCATCACTTCCGGTATGACAGAAGGTGACAAAATGGGCCTATAATTTGGCCTGAAAAGCCTTGCAGATGCTTTTTCCAAGCCTCTGGGAAGACGAAAAAGGCCTCAAATCAACCGAAAAAAATAAGCTGTGAGGCATGCATATGCGCAATGAGGTACGTTTGCCTGTGGCTCGCATGCCATAGGTTCGTGATCACAGGAATAGTTTATTCTGTGAAACCAGATAGTGCCCACTATATAAAAGTAGACCTCAAGTTCCAACTGCACCTGAACCCACAATTATAGTCCTATGTTCATATGATTATAAAGTAATCCACCATGTGAGCAAACTTGATTGGATGTCCTTTTTTTGTGGCGGTCGTTAAACAGGTGCAGCAGATGCTTACTCCTTTTGAGTAAGGAGCAAACCCATTGTTTCCTGGAGGTAGTTTTTGCCAGAAATCAGAAATAAGCTAAAATTGTGCAAGTTTGTGGTCACATAATCACGAGGCATTGAATGTAGGCTCGAATGCAGTCAGATTACCCAGGGAGTAGACATCAAAACTTTGGATCTGGATTCGAAATTAGCTTTTATGGGCCCCATCAGAATTTTGAATGGTCACTCAGCAACAATCTTGTTTCTCAGAAAATAAGATTGAGTCTTATTTTCTTTTAGACTTGAAAATAAGCACTTGGGCTTATTTTTGAGGCAGTCTTACTTTTTTTGAGGTGCAGCAAGCTAGACTTGGTGCGCCCAGAAAGAGAAGGGCAAAAGCAGTATTTGCGCTACCCCAAGAGGCCAGCGGGCTGCAGCTGGAGAGTTGCCTCCCCAACACCGCCACTCGTGCTGGCCCCACCCTGAACTTATTTTTGGGGTAGAGGTAATAATTTGAAGCTCCCAGCCAAAAGGCTGCTAATTAGGTTTTGGCAAGCAGTCTTTGTGGCATGAAACACAATGAGCAAAATCTCCAGAAAGATGAAGTTTGTCTCCTACGATAACCACCCCCCTTTCCTTATATTTATTCCCCTAGCCGAGGAGGGGCCATTCAGCATCCATGTGTGCTTTGCTTCTCAAATCGACTCCTTGTCCTCCATTGTTCCCCTCTCCTAACAGCTCTGTGCATACATGCATCTGGAACAGGCCCCAGCTCTTCCTCCTCCCCACTTATCTCAGTCTCCAAAGGCAGCTGCCTCTCCGTGGCTGGGAAATGTCAGATGGCCCTGGCTCTATCTCTTTGTCCAATGTTGAACATCCATCAGAACCTTCCCCAGACTCCAGAACTGGTCCAGGTTCTTCCCCAACCTCCTCATCTTCTGAGTCTGCCACCAGCTCTGCTGGCAGCTAGCGGAACACAACAGATGCACACCAGTGGCATCCCAAAAGCTTCTCTCTTGTGTGAGTGGAGCTGCGGATGTGCCTGCCGGCCTGCCATTCGTATGGCCAAGTTCCCATCTCCCCCTCCCCCCTCCCCACACACACAGCCGGTACACCAAACTGCCTGCTCCTGATGTTCCAAAAGCAAAGCAGTGAATGCAGAGGCTGAGTGGGATGAGGGCGTCCTGCTCAGCTTGGCTGACTCATCAAGTCTGCTTGCGCAGGACATCTGATCCGTTTTTGGACACCTCTTTGAGTCTGAAGGAGCACAAGTCCGTGCCCCCAAAGGCTTCTCCACACCAAAAGCTTTTGCAAACGGACGAAAGGCTTTGGGTGAGCGATCTTGTGCTGCTTCAGGCCTTCTATCTCTTTGGAGTGGGGAAGTTCTGACCCATGGTTCGTAAAATGTAATTACTCACAAACTTGTTTTAAAAGCAAAACCTATTTTATTGCAATGCTGGGAATTGTTTCCATTCCCAGCCGGAATTAATTCCAAACAGTCCCCCAAGATAAGCACACACCTTTCAGTTCTGTGAAGTGCTGCCAAAAACAGAAGTATCAAATTAGCTGAAAAAGAAACCAACTGAAGTACAAGAAAAAAACAACCAAAATACACAGCGCTTCAAGTTGGACTTGGAACCGATTGAACTACTTTGCTTCCTGCAAAGGTTTCATCATTTAGGCCTGACTTTTTTCCTTATGGGAGGGGCAAACACCTCCAAGCCTTACTCCCAAGTCACCCCTTCTGTTTCAGCTGCTCTCGCTTTCTAGCAGTCCTGTGCACACATGCAGTGGGAACAGGCTCCCCTGGGTCCTCTACTTCGCTGCTGCCAGACTCCGAAGGCTGCGAAGGCAGTACTCCACTCCCAGATCGTCCTGGTCCCATCCCTGCATCGGATTCAGGACCCTCATCCAAGTCATCTCCAGATTCTCTGACTTTCTTCCTTACTGTCCGATTCCGCTGCTGCTGTCTGCACTAGTTGCTGGCGAACCACAACAGAAGAAGCCTGAAGGAGCTTCTCTCTTGCTTGAATGGAGCTGTATATAAAAGTGAAATACCACTCACGCATCACAAAATCTCCAGAACTGTAAAGTCTACAAACTTGATTTTTGGCACGTATGTTCCTCTTGGCTTCTAGGTGCTCATTAAGAAAGGATTTTTCAAAATGACCATGAGAGCATTAGTATTTCCTATATTATTATTATTAACATGCTCTGATGCTAAGGAGTTCTCCTCCCCTCCCCGCCTAAAAAGAAATCTGTTCCAAATGCAAAACACAAGCAGAGGAGAGGAGTTTCAGTTTCATTCCTCCCCCAAAACTAAGCCCAAACGCATATGTTCATAGCAAAGCACGGGTATAGAGCTAGATATAAATATTTCTTTATGTTGGCCCACCATTTGTCTTGACAGTGAAAAGAGATGACGGCTTTGAAGAGAGGAAACCTATTAAAAAACGAATCAAGGAACTGAAAATCCTGGATCCAAAGATCGCACAAAACCTTTGTAAGTAAATAACTGTTGTTTGGAAAAAGAATGATAATAATTGAGCATTAAGACTACTTTTGGAATTACATATAATTGTACTTTGTAACACGGCTTTGACAGAAACAATTCCAAGCAATGGGTGAATGGGGAAGGGATGTATCGTTGTGAGCACTGAAAAGGAAGGCCCAGAAGAAATTGAAAAATATCTCCTATATATTTAGCATTCATTTTTAAATAAAAGCTGATTTCGCTTTTGGTTGTGAGTTCTCCGTCACTGGAGGTTTTCAAGAAGAGACTGTCCAGAATGATGTAGGGTTTCCTGCATGGGCGGCGGGGGTTGGACTAGATGACCTACAAGGTCCTTTCCAACTCTGTTTTTCTGTTAATATTCTTTTTTTTTTTTTTTTTGGTCTGTATCTTTCATTACTCCCACTTTTATTCAGTGAATATTCTTTGTTTTTTCCTTTCCTCATTGCACTTGTTTTCATCTTGTGTCCTTTTATTCTTTTCTTCCCCTCCTCATATTTCAGTTTGGTTTTGATGCGGTGTCAGATGATAAATTTATTACTCCTATTACATAATTTCATTTATTTGCGATCAGAGACTCTGAAGGTGGTTGCAGAAAAAAATCCATAGTAGAAGACATCAGTAATGATGATTGTAAAGCTGCTAAAAAATGAGCAGGCCTCTCTCCCACCCCATCTCAAATAAAGATCATATCCAAGCCTGCTAAGGGTGGGTTTTATTACATTTCTGGACCTGGACAACAACTTTTAGTTTTCTTCCCACATTATCTTAATGAGGTTCATTCTGATAGCACTGGGAGGAGTTCAAAATTCCTGATGCCATCAGTCTGAGTATGACTTCTCCAACGGTACACTGTAGCTTCATTGCTATTAGTATTCTGTCACTCCTACTATTATTACAGTTGAAGTCCTATTCCTTCCTTCCTTCCTTCCTTTTCTCATCCCTCTCTCCCTTCCATTCCTCCCTTTTATCTTCTTCCTTCCATTCTTTTTATCCTCTTCCTTCTTTCAACCCTCCCTCCCTTTCTTTTCTCATCCCTTCCTTACTTCCATCCCCTCCCTCCCTTTTATCATCTTCCTTCCTCCCATTTCTCTTCCTTTCTCCTTCCCTTCCTTTTATTATCTTCCTTCCTCCTCTCCTTCTCTCACCCCTCCCTCCCTCCCTTCTTTCATCCCTCCTTCCCTCCCTCCCTTCCTGTTTGGAAGCCACACTTTATTCTTAACTCACCTGCATATTCATCCATCGATCCTGTTTTTCAGGCCTTTCTTATCCCCCAAAGCAGATGTGAGACTTGGTTCTCACACAGAAAATCACTCTGATCAGGCCCCACCTCCAAAAATGTTCTCTGAAAACACCTTAATGCTTGAAGTTTTTCCAAGTGCTTAATTTGCCATTCTCAAATTAAAAAAAAAAAATACCGAAATGCCTTTATGTGTGTTCTTAGCTATTTTCCTAGGATCTTTTCGAGTACCTTATGAAGAAATAAAAATAATGATTCTGGAAATAGATGAAACCCAGCTGTCAGAATCCATGATCCAGGTGCAGTAATTTGATTTAACAGTTTTATTAACAAGCATTCCTAATAATTAGATCTTCATAAAATCTGCCACACTTGTAGTAAATTATACGAAAGTCACAGGCAAGTTATATGCACAGCCAAGCCATAATTTTGTGTTTGTCCATCAATACAGTTTGGTATGATCACCAAAGATGGCAGATTATACCTTCTGTATTTGTTATACTTGCCATTTTAATTAAGATAATGGACCTTTTAATGTTTGATAACTGTTTCCTTCAGGCTTTGTATGAGCAGTTTTCTCTAAAATAGGGCAGTTGGACAGTTTAAAAATAGCCTACTTAGTTTGACATTTATTTGTTAGGATTTTTAATAGGGTCCTTGGTTTTTTTTAATAACAAATACTTTTTCCTTAACTGTCTATTTTTGGCATTGTTGCCTTATGAGATTGAAGAGAAGTTTATCTTCCTTCTTTTTTGTGCAAGTAATTTTGCAATATAAAGACTTGCAAACCAGTTCTAAGTGGGAAAAAAATTAACTTTTAATTTTTATATCTTTCTATGAAATGTAGAATTTAATAAAGCATCTTCCTGACCAAAAACAACTCAACGAATTATCCAAGTTGAAGAATGAATATAAGAATTTGTCTGAACCGGAGCAGTTTGCCATCGTGGTAAATAGATGGATTCATTTCAAAATATGGTTTTATGATCCTATATTCTTAAAAAAGATATTAGCCCTTTTCAGTGAATTTTGTATCGCATTCTATTTGTTTCTTTTGGATAGCTGGTAGTCAGGAATGAGTTAATGTTCTGTTGTACTAACTTTCTGATATGACTTTTAACTAACTTTAAAAAGTAATTTCCTGACAGGAGGAATTTTAAGGCTTTGCTCTTGTCACCCAGACAATGAGTGAGGGTGTTCTGACATTTTTGTATTTCTGTCTCTGTTCTTTCTGCTGCTATGCTAACGAGTTCTGCTTGCCTTTCAATTTCTAATTATAAGTGTGAGGCAAAAAGTATGAGGCAACCTCACCATGTTTTTAAAATAATTTACAAGAGAATGAGTCTTCTATAACATACAAAGACTTGTGTGACAGTAAATGCCTAATAATTATATATTAAACCTTTGTGCTGTCCAAAGCACTGGAAAAAAAGGCTTCTCGCTTCCGTTTGAAAGGATTAGCCGGTGGCAATACCGTTGCCCTGGGGATGCCCAGTTGGAAGCTCCTTTCATGTCCCTGGCATGAAACTCAACTCGAATGCGGGTTTGCTAATCTTTCGGCCGACGTTCCAACCACTTGAGCCACTATGTTCCTAAGAGGCTCCATAACATTGAAGAAGACACCTGTTCTGTCCTGTCCTCATTACACGTTAGTCTGTGTGCAGCTCGACATGCAGCTCGACTCACCTATCCTCCAATAAAGCAGACCATGGGCATAGATCTGGATGTTTTATTGAAAGAACAGGATATGGTGAAACTGGGGAAAATAGGAATACATACAATGAGAACCAGATACAAGGTAAGCAGTATTGAGTTACTGCTGAACATAACAATTAAATACAAGCAATATAAATCTCACGAGCAATGCTATGTGTGTGGGATGTGAATTCGTCCTCGGATGACCATGTGCCACAGATGGATTCGTCTTTGTGCTTTTGCCTTTTCCAAATGTTAAAGGAAATGGAGCCTGGCTTCCCAGCATGCACTTGTTTTGAGAGCTGATTATGGGTTGATGGGTAAGGGGTGACGTCAGTTTCAAACAATATACTGGTATTTGTCTCTCCAGCAACTAGATGGAGCTAGAGAGCAACAATAGTATACAAAGTTCAGATGGGTTGGGGCATATTTGTTCCTTCGGCCACTAAGTGGGGCTAGAGAACAACAAAAGTATATAAAAGTTACATTCTGGGGCATGACAACACCTGTTTCTGAATAACTGACCAGGTCTGTCTTTTGCAAAGTTGGTGCAAATGAACTGAATTGAAACAATTCTGCACAACAACCTCTTAGATATTCTTCTTGATGCTTGCAAAGTGCTATTCTTCTTCTCTCGTGTCGCTACACTTTTCCCAGCCACTGTAGAACACAGGCTCTGGCACATGGGGTGTAATCGTGGAGATCATGTGATGTACAGGGTTGTGGTAGCAGGGTGCAGTTTAATAGGTGTTCCATTGTCTGGGGAGCCTCCCCGCAGTCGCATTCTGTGGATCCATCATGGTTGTATCCCCATTTCTGCATCAGGGCTTTGCATCTCCCAACTCCAGTTCTAAGGCGATTCAGGCAGCGCCAATTTTGCCATGGCTCACTGGCACCTGTTGGGAGGGATTCCTTTGGCTCAAAAGAGAGGTTATGGGGTTTCTCCTGTAGATGTTTTGACCAGGCTTCTATCCTGCAGCTCTGGGGATTGCCATCCAGGGGTTGTACTGAGTGTAGAAAACTCTTCCTGGATTTTAGCCTTTTTGGTGGAGGAACATGCTGGAAAAGTGGATGGCGACTGTCATCTTCCTGTTTTGTGCGTTCCACTCTTGAAGATACATCTCTTCTGACTGTAGGAGGGGCAATTCCACACAGCAGGTAGAGGTCATCAATTCGGGTAGGCTTGAGACAACCAGAGATGGCCCTACAAGCTGTATTTACTGTTATAGTAACCAGGATGTCCTGATAAACATTAAGTAAACAAGCATCTGTTAGGGTAATATATCAATCACTTCATTTTATTTTGCTCCCTTTATCCAACATAAACTGTAGTCCAATAAAAGTTAATCTCAAGGGGATAACATATTTCTGTAACACAGAAAGTCTGCAACAGCTGTTAGATGATTGTAACATAAAACTAACTTACTATAAGATATCTAAGAGATGTTTAATATCTGATTAATGCATGCATAGTCATAAAATGTATTTACTATAAAATTCCCACGAGAGTAAAATCTATATAATCCATAAAAGTCAGCCTGTAAACCTAATAAGATTGAAATAATGGTTAATAGGATTTTTGACATGGGTTGTAGATCCTTGAGAAGTTAAATAAAAATGAAAAAAAAAAAAGCTGTTTGCCTTTTTTTTTAAACCTACTTTCTTGACCCACTCACAAAACATAGGCTAGAACAGAACAGAAGAGAATTCTTTATTGGCTAAGTGTGATTGGACACATAAGGAATTTGTCTCCGGTACAAAAGCTGTCAAGAGTACATACAAGCAACAAGGGATAAATCATGATCAAAATCATCATAAAAATACATTCATCATAAATCATATGATACAATACTTCATGATTGTCATAGGAGACTAAATAAGTGTTTTACTAAATAAAACAATATAAAATTGTAAGATACAAGCAACAAAATTAGAGTATAAAGAAGATAAGGAGATAGTTAATAGGAAAGATAAGAATAGTAATACAACCTTACTAGATAGTTTGGCAGTGTTGTGGGAATTAGTGGTGGCATGGGGGGGAAAACTGTCCTTATGTCTGTTTGTTGTAGCATGTAATGCCCTATAGCTATGATGGCGAACCTATGGCATGCGTGTCAGAAGTAGCATGCAAAGCCGTTTGTGCTGGCACACGAGACATCGCTCAGAACTAATTCACTGTGCATGCGGAGCAACCCCTGCCAGCCAGCTGATTGTCGGGTATCTGCTGTGCATGCGTAGGGAGAGACACGCATGCGGGAGATGTGCATGCACAGGTGCCGGGGTGCAGGGGTGGGAGGGTTGCCCCGGGGCAGGGGGGTTGTGTGTGCATTGTATTATGGGTGCAGGCGCGTAGGTGTGCACACTTTCAGCACGCAACAACGAAAAGGTTAGCCATCACTGCCCTATAGCATCATCTTGAGGTTAGATGTTGAAACAGGTGTACTTATCCACAGAGAAGCCTGCAAGATACTTTTCCTTGGGTTGGTCTCCTGTCAGGTTTCAATGCTTAAGAGTATTTATATGTTAAATATATTAGAATGTGCAGAAATGGATAAACTAACACTTACAATTAAGGAAAAGGAAGAAACAATATTTTTTGACATGGGGCTTATTTTATCAATGGTTAGCCAATAAAAACAGACCTTAGAATCATGTAAATATAACAAAAGTACTAATGATACAAGGGAAATTTGTTTAAAATAGATAAGCAAGGATTGTTACTATTGTTGTTGTTGTTATTATTATTATTATTATTATTATTATTATTATTATTATTATTATTATTATTATTATTATTATTATTATTGAACTAATACCAATGTAATGAACACTGTTGTAAACACCTTGATTATTATTTCCCAAAAATATTTGTACCCAGACAACACACTGTTTAAAAAAGAAAGGTCAGCAGGTTGGCGGTTCGAACCCCTAATGCTGCGTAACAGAGTGAGCTCCCATTACTTGTCCCAGCTTCTGCCAAACTAGCAGTTCAAAAGCATGTAAAAATGCCAGTAGAAAAATAGGGACCACTTTGGTGGGAAGGTAACAGCGTTACGTGCACCTTCGGCATTCAATCATGCTGGCCACATGACCATGGAGATGTCTTCAGACAGCGCTGGCTTTTCAGCTTTGTAATGGAGTTGAGCACCACCCCCTAGAGCTGGAAACGACTGGTTGAGGCATTGAAAAGAGTACTTCTCATTCATATCTCCATGTTCCTTTCGCGGCATTTATTTGCAATCCAACAATAGCTCTATCAACTGCAATGTTTAACAACTTACCTGCAGGGGAAGAGAGTTCTTCCTTCACAACATTCACACCACCACTCTTGATTCATCCAGTCTCCAGATCTATCGAGAACGGTCGCATCTATCTCGAGATGGTACAAAATCGTGAAGTGTAAGGCAGATCTTCTCCTTCTCTTTTCAACCAGATGAGTAGCGTAACGAGACTGCGACCCCGGCTGGGCGCCGTTCTTTTTAAGCTGCAGTTTGAGGAGCAAGTGAATAACCTCAAGCCCGAAATCATGGCTGTCAGCACTGCCTGTGAAGAGATCAAGGAGAGCCGAAGCTTCAGTCAGTTGCTGGAACTGGTCCTCTTAATGGGAAACTACATGAACGCTGGATCGCGCAATGCACAGACATTTGGGTACAACCTCTGCTCCTTATGTAAAGTAAGTATTTCAACAGTCTATGTGAGTGGAATCAGGTGCTTCAGTCAAACCTGCCCCAAAAGCCAGCACAGTTCTAGGCTGCGTAAACAGAGAGATAGAATCAAGATCACGTTAAGTGATACCACTTTATAAGGCCTTAGTAAGGCCACCCTTGGAATACAGCATTCAGTTTTGGTTGCCACGGTGTAAGAAAGATGTTGAGACTGTACAGATAGTGCAGAGAAGAACAACAAAGATGATTAGGGAACTGAAGGCTAAAATATATGAAGAACGGTTGCAGGAACTGGGTATGTCTAGTTTAATGAAAAGAAGGACTAGGAGAGACATGATAACTGTGTTCCCATATCTCAGGGGCTTCCACTAAGAAGAGGGAGTCAAGCTATTCTCCAAAGTACCTGAGGGCAGGATAAGAAGCAATGGATGGAAACTAATCAAGGAGAGAAGCAACCTGGAACTGGGAAATTTCCTGATAGTTATAACATTAAATCAGTGGATCAACTTGCCTCCAAAAGTTGTAAATGCTCCACCACTGGAAGTTTTAAAGAAGAGATTGGGTAACCATTTGTCTGAAGTGGTGTAGGGTTTCTTGCCTAAGCAGGGGGTTGGACTAGAAGACCTCCAAGGTCCCTTCCAACTCTTGATGTATCGCTGGTGCTATTTATCTTTTTTCCTTTGCCAGTAAAATAATTATAAGTATGAAAATTTGCCGATATTCTTTCCCCCCCAATAAAGTAGATGTAAATAACTGTTCTGTCTGCCAACTGCAACATAGTTTGCACATGAAATCAATTAATTTTTGTGTTTCTCATCCAGTGAAGCAGAGAATAAATGCTTTAGAAAATGCTCATTTTCTTTGATTTAAAAAATGCTGTGCCTATCTAGAGCAAATATGTGGGGTAGAGGAAAACTAGACAGCATTTACTAAGGTTGGGGAAATGGAGAAGTTTTAAAAAGCCAGAAATGCTAGTCCATGCGATTATTTGTGAGGAATGACTGTCACAAAATGGGACACAACTGTAGATAAACATGCACATACGCCCATTTTGTAGAATTTTGGGAGGTCACAAGAAAGTGGTGTTACTCGAATGCAGAATAGATGGACTACTGCATAAGTGTGTATTATCAATAAGAGGTAGGGTCAAGAATGAATAGATGCTAAGTAAATGTGGATTGAGTGCAGGAGTGAATGGCCAGTAGAAAAGAAGCATGTTGAGGTGACTTTGATTATGTAGGGAGATTGAATGAGGATCAAATCACAAGGCAACCTATGAAGGAAGACCAAATGGAAAAAGAGGAAGAAAGAGAAAGCAGTAGTTAACCTGTAGATAGGGAGTTGGTAAGATCTTCAAAAGGGGAGAAGTGAGATGCTAAAAGATAATGGATGAACTAGTATACAGGAATCAAGAATGGCTTCAGAAGATAGAAAATGATGGATTGATGTAAGGAAGATATGAATAGAGTAGCGTAGTGTAGAGTAGAATTGGATTGAAATGAAATAGAATAGAATAGTCGGAAGAGACTTTGGACGTCTTCTAGTCCACCTCCCCCCGCCCCCCGTTCCCCCTGCAGAAACCTTATACTATTTCACAGAAATGGTTGTCCAATCTCTTCTTAAAAACTTCCAGTGTTGGAGCATTCACAACTTCTGGAGGCAAGCTGTTCCACTGGTTGATTATTCTAACTGTCAGGAAGTTTCTCCTTAGTTTTAGGCTGCTTCTCTCCTTGATTAGTTTCCATCCATTGTATCTTGTCTTGCCTTCAGATGCTTTGGAGAATAGGTTGACCCCCTGTTCTTTGTGGCAGCCCCTCAGATATTGGAAGACTGCTCCCATATCACCCCTAGTCCCTGTCTGAAAACTCAAGATTTCTAAAGCTCCAAGTATTTTGAGGGAAATTTGAAATACACCTGCCTGATAGAATAGCATCCACAATGTGTATATGTGTGTGCATGTTGCATTTAAGATGGCACATATCATATTGTCTACTCTGATTCCCTTGATGGTATGACACTAGCTGGATATGTGCCTTTTGGGTCAAGTTATGATGGATACCTTAATATCATCCTCACAGCTGAATTTTAAAGTTAGATGTCACAATTTATCTCTCAATGTACAACCTCTTTTCTTTCCTGATAGAAGTCAAAGACACTTATAGATTATCAGGCCATCTCCATTCTAAGACCCTTTTGCATCCCAAGTCACGTTTAACTTGTCGGTCTAAGTAATGCCAAGTTAGATGTAATAAGATGAAATGGAACTATATTACTTCTTTTAATGATGTATTTATTGTTGCCTAGTTAAAGGATACCAAATCAGCTGATCAGACGATAACACTGCTTCACTTCTTGGCTGAAGTCTGTGAAGAAAAATACCCAAATGTTTTGAGTTTTCTTGAAGACTTGCAGCACTTAGACAAAGCAAGCAGAGGTCTGTATTAAAACTGATATTTATGTTTTATTTTGTTAAACTCTCTGACCACACTGAATGATTTCCGAATGGAAAATTTTTAACTTTGCAGCATGTATTAATAATGCCGGCAGTCATGAATTTCCATTCAGTTATTTCTATTTTGTTCAAGATGACTTTCCCTTATCTTAAATTAGCAGGGAATAGAGATGGGGGGGGAAAAGTGATTATGTTTCAGATCACACCATCCTGAGTACAAGAGTGTTACCATACAAAAAAGCAGCAAACTGGGGAATTAAAATATTTTCCATGGCTTCCATGCATGCCTTTGAAATAAAAGGTTAATCATTACAAGGCCAGAGCAAAAAAAAAAAAAAGTTTTAGGAAATTAAATCTGATTTCACTTATCTTCATGCCTTTAAAAAAAAAACCTTGCATTTGTTCTACTCTCTTCCTTTGTTGTATCTGAGAAAGTCTTTGCAGACACATTATTTTTGTGATGTTTTCCAATCATGAAGTTTTTCTATCTTAGTTTTTCATTCAGAAAGAAAGCAGGTGAATGATAATAGCAATAGCACTTAGACTTCTATACCTCTCTAAGTGGTTTACAGAGTCAGCATATTGCCCCCAACAATCTGGGTCCTCATTTTACCCACCTCGGAAAGATGGAAGCATTGAGCCTGGTGGGATTTGAACTGCCAAATTGTAGACAGCTGGGTGCAGAAGTAGCTTGCAGTGCTGCACTCTAACCACTGCGCCATAGAGGCTCCTTAATGCCTGTAAGTAGAAGGAAAGTGTCTATGGAGATTCTCAGTCATCCAGGTCATGATTGTCCCAAAGGTGCCTTTTCAAGAGGTAACTGGATTTTCATAAACACAGGAAACAACATAGGAGAACAAACCCAAATCAAGACTAGATTCAGTAGTCCAGCTCCATTTAAAAGACAAAAGGCCACTCTTTTGAAGATAGCAAAGTCTGCATTTTGGACAGAGAGGACAGCTGGTTTGAAAGAGGGGTCAAAGAGGCCATCTATGTCAAAATTGAACAGCCCTCTCAACTGAGGGAGTGGGATATAACATCATCTAACTTCAGTCTGCAACATAGCCATTTCAATAGTTCCAAGAAGGCTCCACGCCCATTTGCACCACTCAGGTGACCCTGAGGACACAGATGGACCTCCAAGTGGCCTCAATGACTCTCAGTATGAATGCAAATGACCAGCTGTCTGCAAGGAGTGTAAATCCTTCCATTCCCCACCATCCAGTCAGAGCTGAAGAAGCTTCTTGGATGAGAAGGGAAACATCTTTAAAGAAAAACCAGAAAGTCCAGTTGCCTCTTGAAAAAAAGCACCTTTAGGAGCATGCGATTATCGAAGCAGTCAAACAAGCCTAGATGTCCCATGGTTATTAGTGCCACAGGCCTGAAACACTTTGAGGGGCTTTTTGTTGTTTGTATGTGTCCTGGTGCAAATAAAATTGGAGATTAGATTCCTTTTTTTAAAAAGCATGTGATAGTATTTTAGTATTGGGAGAAAATTTTCTGGTCTCCATATCTATGTTAGGAGTTTTCTATGTTCATTCTGATTGGTTTCTTTAATTGAACATTCTTAACTCTATTTACAGTTGCAGGCATCTCATGGACATTGCCATTTGGTCTCATGGGTTGATCCCCTTGAAAGAGATAGTGGTACTACAGGAGAGCTCAGGACATAAGCGATTTTTTGATAAGGAAATGTGAAGTTCTAATTTGTTGATGCTCAAAGAATTAGATGTTTAGGAACATTGATCAGACACAGCCATCTTGTAACTATGTGGGAAAAAGTTACCAGAACTAACAGGTCAACTGTAGGATCTGAAATAGTTCTGGGAATAAGATCAGATTATTGGGTACATGAAGTCAAGACCTCTGGCCAATTGTATGTCATTGGTTATATTTAAGTCCTAAAAATAATAATGATATATTTGCAAGTTATAAGTGTTTTTTTAGACCCAGGACCTCTTTAGAAAATATTTTTTCCCTTTGAAATGAGTTCCATGGATAGAATTCTTACTATCTTTCAATTTTTAATTTCCATGAGGAATGCTTATAATCCTATATTGGTCATGAAATAGGTTTCTTGAAATAGTAAATGCATGCATTATCTTATTTTGACTAAAGTAACTTGTTTATGCTATGAAACTTGAGTAGGCTGTGTATCTCATCCTTTAAAAATTATTAATAATTAAAAGTGCCTCTCTGTGGTCACATGCATTTAGTTTCAGTGGAGAGCTTGGAGAAGAGCCTCAAACAGATGGAAGGGCAGATCAAACAACTTGGGAAGGATTTGGAGACCTTTCCTCAACCCGAAGACCCCCATGACAAATTTGTGACAAAAATGTCCATATCCTTTTGCTGTTGTTAAATAACTGATGCACTTTGTTTTCAGAATATATTTTAAATGTATTTGCGTAGCTTGTATTCCGCATATATTCCTCAGTTTTGACGACATTAGTTTTGACTATTTAAGTTACAAATAATCTAAAATCTACAATGTTTTTTCCATCGGGTAGGCATTAGATAGTGATTTTTATTAGAATTGAAGAAGAACTGTCCATTGAGATATACGTGTTCAGTTTGCCCATCCTGAATTCTCTTTAAGCTAAGCCTGGTTAGTGTTTTATACAAATAACATTTGATTAATTTCCATAAGCTTTTGAAGAGTATTTAAAATAATTTATTGCATAATATATACTATCTTCTAATCGTCCTTCTGCTAGGTTCCTTTAATATGTATTGTTTGGGTTTTGCTTCTTACCTATAAAGGAAGTCCTGTGACCCTCTATGTGGAAGGAAAAGCCTGAAATGACATAGGTAAAGCAGATAAAGTGTCATTTTGGGGGGTTGGTCTACCTCCATGAAGGGCTACCAAATATCCATCATCTGGCTCCTAAACGCCAGTTTTTCCTTCATTTTCAGTAAGTAACAAAATAATTATGCTAATGATCTAGGTCCTCCTTTAGTGTGAGCATCTCATTATTATTGATCTGTGACTAGTAAAAACTGAGGTTGCTTTTACAAGAGGGTGTGGCACAGTGATGAGATTCAAAAATGTTTACTATCAGTTCTATGGGCATGGCTTGGCGGGTGTGGCAGGGAAAGATTACTGCAAAATCTCCATTCCCACCCGACTCTAGGGGAAGGATACTGTACAATTCCCATTCTCTCCCCACCCGCTAACCTGCTTTCCAGCTCCGTTCTCCTGTGCAGGGCAACCAAAGAAGACCCAGCCAATCAGCTGGGACCCGGGAGGCAGAGAAGAGATGGGGGCAGGGCCAGTCAGGTGGGATTGGCCGACTCTCCGAACTACTCAAAATTTCCACTATCCAGAACTCCAGAACTGGTCAGAACCTGCTGAATACCACCTCTGGTGTAGCATAAAAGCTCCTTCTGGTCTCTAGAAACTTTGTTTAATACAATTGTTTAATGCAATTGTATAAAAAGTAAATCATCCCTCCCTCCTCCCCTCCCATCCATCCATCCAAATCATGCACACTATTTATATTGATTGTGGTTTAGAAAATTAGGGTACCAGAATAAGTGTTTTGAGACTGGTCTGTCAGGGCAACCTAGTCTACCCAAATGTGGGATGGAGCATACTGCTTCCTCTTTTGCCTTTCAGCCCCAATCCAGAATTTACCATATTTGGCTGAAAAACACTTAATTTTCCTCCGGTACAGCCAGCAAAGCAAGAAGAGCCCATGTCCGAGAGGTTAATACATCTGCCTAATATGTAAGTGACCTGGGTTCAAATCTGAGAAGGGTATAGCTATCCTATGAGAGTTAAATAGCTTGAAGTAACTATATACTAGTCTCCCTTTATTTCTTTATGTGTTTCCCTGTTCACATTTTAAAACAATTTTGCCTAAAAGCACCACAATGAAGGTCTTCCCGCCCCCAGCAGTCAACAAGGCTTAATGATTTTTCCATTTTTAATTTGTAGAGATTATGAGTTTAAAGTGAAAATTAGTCTTTCTAACTCCATGGAACAGAATGAGAAATGTTCTTTGTTTCCTTTTAAAGAGACAGTTCTATACGATGGGCAATTCCCTCTTTGGAAAACTGGTAATATTGCAAGCTGTTGACAGTACTTCGTTCCAAGATGAAGTATTAGGAAATATTTCTTAATGTGAGATCTTTTTGTGAGGCAGACAACAAAGTCATGCATACATTGTAAGCTTATAAAGCAAAATGTTCTTGGAAATTTCACATAAATGCATAAGTACTCTAAGCTAAATCTACACACGACACTTAAACAGATGGTTTGATCTTTAAACACTGTTAAAATGTAATAGCCTGCTGTTAACATTCCCTGTAGACAGAGAATAATTGGAGAACAGTGGAATTACATCCGTTGCTGGTAATGTCTGTGTGGTTGCTAATTAAAAAAAAATGTGTACAGGAAAAATGGCATATTTGATGCAAATGTTGGATGATCCCACATAGCTTGAAGAAGCTGTCTAGTGACTTGTTATGGTTGGGAAATAGAATAGTTTGGTTTTTTGAACCGGTCAAGTAAAACAAAAACAAACCACTATCACAAGAGCATTTGTGAATGCTCTTCATACAGCCTAAGCTTTTATTCTATAGGCAACCCAGTTAAGATCTTACTGTCATAAACTGTTGTATTTAACTTACACCTAGATTTGCAAGACCAACAGGTGGTATCAAACAGGTTCTGAGTGCTTTCTATTGCCATCTAATGGTGTTTTAGGTTTTTGCAAGCCTCTTACAGCTCTGCTTTTTTGTGGCATTTGGTTTACTCTAGATCAGGGATGTCAAACACAATTTCATTGAGGGCTGCATCAGGGCTGTGATTGATTTCAGGTGGGATGGGGCCTTGGCCAACTGGATGAGTGTGGCCAGCTTGACACCAATCCCCAAACATGTTTTCTGTTTGCATTGAGTAAACTGGGCTGAAGCCATGCTGGCCGATCTCTTACAATTTCCAGGATGGCCCCACGGGCCAAATCCGACCACATCGCTGGCAGGATTCAACCAGTGGGCCTTGTGTTTTGATACCCCTAGATGCTCTAGATGGACATGTTGGAGAAATCAACCATTAGTTCCATGCAAACATAACGGTGAAGGAAATCTGAGTGACATCAGAGCATAACAGAATAACAGAGTTGGAAGGAACCTTGGAGGCCTTCTAATCCAACCCTCTGCTCAGGAAGGAGACCCCATACAATTTCGGGCAAATGGCTGTCCAATATCTTGAAAACCTGCAGTGATGGAGCATCCACAACTTCTGGAGACAAGCCAATCCATTGATTAATTTTTCCCACCAACAGCAATTCTGGTTGGATCTCTTTTGACCTAGTGTCCACCCATTGCTTCTTGTCCTGCCCTCAGGTGTTTTGGAGAATAGCTCAACCCCCTCTCCTCTATGACAGCCCCTCAAATATTGCCTGATCATATTTGGGTAATAAAAGTCTTGTCATATCTGGTTGGCAAACATCAGAGCCATCACAAGGGCTCTCAATCTTTATGTACCTCTTCTGCTATCTAATGCTGGATTTAAACAGTAAGTAAGATGAATTATTTGAGAAGCATTTATGAAGTTATCCTTAAACGTGCACATATGATTTACAAAGTAATTTAAAGCCAAAAAATTCCCAACAACGTAATTAATGCTCCACATTATCTTTTCTTTGGCCTGCATGTCTTGTTTCATATTGTGAAGGGCCTTTTTAAATATAGCAAATCCATTTTTAATTGAATAATGATCTTATGGCCAGAGTGGTACATTGTTATATTTCACTTGCTTTTTCTTAGGATTTATTGCATATTCTCAACCCTTCTTTCCTAGACACATAAACCAGTCTCATACTTAGAAACACATGACCATGTTCACATGAATTCTCCTCCTTTCTAACTAATAATAGAGGAAAAGGGGGAGAGACATGGAAGAAATGAAATCTCTGTTCTACAGAAAAATGGGGAGAGGCTATAGGAGAGCTATGATTAACTAACTGGACCCTAATTACGAGTAGGGATTAATCTTGAGGCCTATCTCCACTTCCCCCATTTGAAGGTGATGATGATGATGATTAGTGTGTGTGTGTATAAGAGAGTTTTCTATAATACAAGGGCACCCAATTGCCAGCAAGACTTGTAATAAATGATCTCAGAATGAAGATTTATATTTAGTGAAAATTTAGAAACATTGTATCGTTAACAGCTAGTCCTTTCCTTGATTTCTTAGCTTGATATTTAATGTAGAATTTGTAAATGCTGGGGAATCGGGAACTGAAATATAAAAATAAAGCCAAACAACCTTAAACCATTTTTTATTTTATTTTATCCATTTTATTTTTAATGCCATTTTGTAGAGAGAAGAAAGCCTACAGTGCTACAATTGAAAAGAAAATAGAAGTGTTTTATGCAATCATAAACTTGGAAAATTCAATGCAACGATTTGGTACCGAAAACTCTTCTAAAATGTTGCATTGGAAAAAAGTGTTAAACACTTGCAACAAGTAAATAGATACATGAGTAAGGATTTTATAACGGAATTATTTGCATGCTTAGATTTTTTTCCTCCCTAATTGTTTATTAAAAACCTTTCCCAGAATTTTAAACTTCAATAAAACATCATCTGGCTTTGACAAATATTGACAGCAGCTGGCGTGACAATACATGCATCTGGGCAAGTTTATCTGGGACAAATGATTCATGCAATACTTCATCAAAATTTTACTCTGTCCTTTCTAGCAGCATTCCCTGGACAATCAACCATTCTGTGAAGTTTTCCTAATTTCCGGTAAGGCCTTTTATCAGGCCAGCAACGTTGAAATGTTTTGAGTTTTAGCATCAAGGCAGGGGGCCCATAGTAAGATTTAAGATGCTTGATGGATTGTGGCACAGTCAATGTTTATTTAAGATGATCCATTTTGACACTCCTTTTTTTAAAAAAAACACAAAAACTTTACTGGTTAAAGCTTATAATATATATATTTTTAATGACGTACATACAACAAAATCTCCCCACTGCACTAGATAGATATGGATTATAATATTTATGTTGTGGTTCGCTGGCAGCAGGTACTGGTGGCTGAGGTCTTGGAGAGCTGGCTGAGGTCTTGGAGAGCGAGAACTCAGATGAGGGGCCTGCATGGGATTCAGGGATGGGGCCAGGACTATCGGGGAGTGGAACGCGGCCTTTGGAGATTGTGGAGGCTGGCAGCAGTGAGGAAGAGGCCCCCGAGGAGCCTGTGCCCAGTACATGCAGGGCTGCTCGAAGGAAAGAGCAGCTGCAGCAGCACGGGCGACTTGGGAGTAAGGCTGCAAGGTAATGGCCCCTCTCTTAAGAGATAAAAGCCAGCTGAGAAAGAAGTTTGATACTTGAGCCTGGTGGACGTTAGAATATCTGAGTTAGCGTTTGGAGACTCTTTGATTTATTGTTTAGGAACTTTATCTGTTATTCTTGGCAACCTTGCAAAAACTTGGCAAGGCTCTTTCTTGTCGGAGCCTAATTAGTTGGAAGCAGCCTTCTTCAGAATCCTGAAGAAACAGGATTCGTAAATGAAACAGGAAACGGTGGTGCTGTTACTTTTGTCTTGGGTTTACTCTTGTAACCAGGTTTGGATCAGAACAATTTAGTAGAAATCCAACCACAAGCATTATAGTAAAGAATCGTATTTGGATAACTTTAGTATCGAAATAATTTCCCCCCATAATTTTTATACAGCCCTTAATGAGTTGCTGGAGTGCTTAATCGCTGATTGCATTAGTTTCCTATGAGAAATCCTTTCTAAAAGATATTAAACATACGTTTATCACGAGACGAATGCTATTGCTGCAAGGGGAGGGGGTGGAAGTTATCTGTTATACTTTGTTTCTCCAGCACTGCCCATTTTAGTATTTTGTGAATAGTCTTAGCAAGGCTTTTGAAAAATCTCTGTGTTGGTTTATTGTAATACCGCTTTACTCTGAATATAACTTTAACAAGCCTAGCACAGCTTTCTCGTCCAAGCAAAAGAGAAGTTCAAGCAACTTTCTACCATGCACAAAAGCATGGAAAATCTGTACCGGGATGTCATGGAATATTATGCCATTGATTTAAAGAAAGTCTTGGTAGAAGAATTCCTCACTGACTTGAGCAACTTCAAAACGATGTTCATGGTAAGGCACACATAACAAAGCGAGATGCTGCGCAGAAATAGCAGGGGTCAAAAGTCCTTCTGTTATTATCCTTGATTGGTTTTATTCCTCATTTTTGCCCTCAAATAGTATTTAATTCTAATCAATTGGGTATTTAGCGCCTGTTAATCTAGTCAATCTACACTTTATTTGCATTTCTTTTTGTCCTCTTGTGATTTGTCTTATTTTTCGCATGCCGTTGGTTAGATTTCTGCTCCATTCCACCCCAAGGGGAATGGGACCATTCGCTGCAGTCAATACGCTGTGGGGAAACTTTTTAGGGCCAACTTACTGCGGGATAACCCACCATGAGACAATTTAACAGTTCAATTTAATTACTTAAAATAATTTTAAAAAAGTTTTTTTAATTTTTTTGTGAGTGGTGCAGTGGTCTAGAGATGGAGCTCTTGCCTCACAATCAGGCTAAGAGTTCAATCCTAGGTAGATACTTCTCTCTCTGGGCACGTTCAGAATATAACTCCACATTAGTAACAGGAAAGGCATCCAGCCAGTAAACACTCAGCTCCGTTCACTTGCCCAGATTCCACCCCGCTAGGGATTATAGGGTTATTAAAAGGAGATGATGACGATGATTTTAATTTTTACCATTCCCATTTTGTTCTGTCCCTTGTTTTGCATCCTTGCTTTCATGAATCTAGGCCACTATTTCTTTGCTATTAGTGTAACTTTTGGCCCATGGTAAATTGGCCCACAGAGGTTTGGCCATGGAGGGTTTTCCTGGATCAAGTTGGCTGTGGCGAGAATTTTCATAGACCTCGCCCCAAGCTGGACTCAACTCTTGAAAATTATGCAGGCATTCTTCTATAGCTTTCCTGATGGCAATATCACACTGGTTTTATCATTGTTGTCTTCTGGAAGCATGGGACTTGGGTTTGCTGGAAGAAAATGTGATTAACCTGTTCAGCTTATTGTTCAATTGTTGAGCTGTTACACCAAAATCCTTTTTCCTTCAGAAACATATGAGTTAAATGTGAAGCTTTGTTCACACCATCATCATTCTGTATCAGTACAAAAAACAGGCCAGGAGAATAAGTCATCTGAGGGCCTCTTGTGAACTTTCTGACCAAATGGGGATTTGAAGTTGGAATAAATGTGTGCTAGTTTTGCACAACAGAACATAGCCTGCTTTTAATGGTTTTCCAAAACAGCTACAGGTTGTGGGTCAGTCTAATGTCAGAAGGCGTGCTAGTCCAGGAAGCAGATCAATTGAGAAGATCTGGTCCTTTGATCCTCAAGGATGACACCCCTTAAGTTTTAAGCCAACTGCGTTTGTCTGAATTGAGTAAAACTATGTCATTATTCTCTTGTGAAATCTTAAAAAAACAAATCTTAATATTTGATAATGGTTTTCTGTTTTTCTAGCAAGCAGCAAAAGATAATGTGAGAAGGAAAGAAATGGAAGAAAAGCAGAGGCGTGCTAGAATAGCTCAAGAGAAAGCAGAAAAAGAAAAACTAGAAAAACAACAGAAGAAAAAGCACCTGCTAGACATTAAAACAGGTAACGTAGTCAGCAACCTGATTATTTCCAGATGGCATTGAGAGCTACTTTGGGCTTGCTGAGGCGGAAGAACTGGTTTACTTAAAATTCCCTGCTGCATTTAAGTCTGATATATTCTTTTCGTATTTCGTTCATCCTCAAATTGTAACCACTTTTGTACAAATGCCAATTTAGTAAGTGAGGATGTGCACCCACAGTTAACTCTTTCTCGCTCCTGGCAAGAAACAATCCATAGCATCTCATCACGCTCATAACTAGAAAGTGGATTGCAAAATTGGTTTCTTTTGAAGGTGCTGATTCCTCTTTCCTTCTGATTAATGTCTTCCTTTGTGCTGGCTTGCTGTCTCTCAAGGAGAAAGTGAAGTGGCCCAAAACTAACAATCAACAGCAGATGTGGACATGAGTAATTGAAAAACCCAACAATCTGCATGGACACAGTAAAACAGTGCTTTGAACCACATAACGCAAGGATCGAAAAAAAGGGGGGGGAACCCTGTCAAAAGATGGGACAAGACAACTCTATCTATCAGGATCTCATCTCAATAGATGAACACCTAGAGCTGGTTTTAGGTTCCTCCATGACACCTGTTGGAATTTTCCAAATCTAATAAGGTTTATAGCCTGACATAAAGTTAAGCTTTCTCTGCTGATTGCCGATGTAGGCTGCTTGATGGCTCTCACAACAAAATCTTTTAAAAATGCACCATTAGGGAGAAAAATAATAGGTTGCAAAATCAGTAGCACACTGTGATTGTGCTAATGTCACAAGTGCCTCTTGGCTTCTGCAATAATGTTAGGGTGCTAAGAAGTATCCCTTCCTTCCTCCCTCCCTCCCCTCCCTCTTTCTTTCTTTCTTTCTTTCTTTCTTTCTTTCTTTCTTTCTTTCTTTCTTTCTTTCTTTCTTTCTTTCTTTCTTTCTTTCTTTCTTTCTTTCTTTCTTTCTTTCTTCCCCTCCACTACAACTCCACCATTGTAGTTAACATTCTGAATGTTATTTCTTATTCTCCTATTTGCAAATGGATAGTCACACGTATTTCTGCTTTTTTGTGAGTCGGGTGTGTGTGCGTGTGTGTGATATAAAGCAGCTGTATTGCCTGGAGAAATTGTATCCTAGGGCTCTAGATTATCCAGCTTCCGTAGGGCTTGCCGGGGAGAATTTCCCAGTGATTATGCATAACTATAAAAAGCTTGATTTTCTTTTTTCTTTTTGACTCCAGAAATCATTTCCCATATCAATAATGCTCAATTTTTAATGCTGCCTGAGGATGTCAACAGGACAGGCTCCTGATTCGGAGTAAAGTAATTACGAACTTCAAGTGTGCATGTGGGCAATTGGCAAGGAAATGCCAGCTGTTAGGTTGTTTCCAGATGAGATATAGAGTACTGGTGATGAATGACAAAGCTACACAATTTAAATCTGGCTTGAATAAAAGCAAACTCTTAATTTGTTATGATACCTACTGTTGGAAGAAATGTCCTTGTGGGTTCAGTTCTACAGCTTGGAAAGATTATTTTAATGGTGGACAGAACCACATGCCTTGGAGCTCCTGGGTGAAAAAGGGTAAAAATGCTAAGAGTCCCTTGGTTTTATGCCCTCTGTTGGGATTTGAATTTGAGCTTGTATTCTGATTGGTTGTCAGACTCCCATGAGGCCATGCAGGGGCAACTCTGTAGGCTGTCCTGAGTCCCAGGCTTGGTTGAGTCTTGCTGGATGATGATGTAATGAAAGGACTTTGGGCAATTCCTATTATGGCTCTACCTGGAGTAGATCTTTGCTATGTAGAATAGCCTGCCCCAGGTCTTCATGGCCTATTGACAAAGGTGGTGGTGGGGGGCTGAGTTTCTGTCTCTGAGTTTCTACTTCTCTTTTAGGAAAAATATTTCATTTCTCTAGGAGAGGGGTGGGTGCTAATTTCCTACACTACTAATTATTTAAACCAATACAAGTGTCCTGCCTTTTGTTGATTTATTGTATCCAGAATGATCTGTTCATTAACCTACCCTTCCATTGGCTCTTACAATAAAACTGGTATACAACGACAAGGAAAAGGATAACAAATAGAAACAAAATCATCACATCGATGGCCTGAGGCAATGAACAAGGTTTAAGGTCCCATCTGAACTGCCCCCAGGCAATCAATTCCATACTGAAGTGGAATTGATCAGTGGAAAAAGCAGAAATTTGCTCTTGGTGTTCATCAGCCCAAGAGCTGGCATCTGCAAATGATGCCCTCTTGAAAGGTGGTGTCAGGGTTCAAGAAAAACCCAACTCCAGTTAAAAACTTGGAGACAGGCATTTTCTCAAAGTTTCCTTTTATTAGAGAAGTTATACTGGCACATCTGGGAAAACCCAAATCTGAGAGATCCACATTTTCTTAGTAATTCAAAAGTCAAAGCCATCACATGGTCCAGTCACCAACCATCCCAACCTGAGATATCCCTCCTCCAGGTGCGTGAACAACATGACCTTGACCGAAAAGAAGAATGCTGTTATATCTAAGTACCAACACTCTAAAAATCCCTCCCACCTCGTACTTTCTCAGGCATGGGAATGTGGCAGCGTGGAAGCTTCTGGTACTAATATGGCTTCCAAAGCTGACAGGTAGAGAATTTAAGGTTTGATAATGGAGTAGACAGTCCTGCAGACAATTTGAGCCTCAGTTGTGTCTGGCTTTCTTCACCCCAAGAGGAACCTTCAATTCGGCATAGAAAGCAATTAGAAACCTCATTCACTATTTTTTAAGTCAGGAGTTTTAAAAGTTCAAAATTCTTTTGACATGTCTCAGTGTTGCAAATCAGCTACCAGAAGGTCTTGACAGCTGGCGGACTTCTGCTCAGTTGTACAGTTTTAGGTTAACTACAAACACTTGTATTTTCTGAAACCTCTCTGGTGCTCCAGATTTCAAGCTAAACTTGTTGACTTCTACCCAATCCTTACTTAAGAAAAGCAAATATCATATAATTCTTACCTTATCCCTGGGTTATATATATAAAGAAGAAACAGCTGCAAGCTCACATTACTCTGAGAAGCATAAGGTCGA